>JAYKKI010000052.1:15817500-15832500 GCA_039881145.1 Druceiella hillmani | reverse complement strand
TTTACCTAATTATATTTGTACTAAAGTTATTTTTTCACATCTTTGGACTAACGCTTCCTGTATATACGCACTTTTTTCGTAGATCTGTAAATCATAACGTAATTATATAGCATTAACAAGGTATTTGCTGACAATAAATATTGTATTATCATGTTTTCATAATTACTAAATAATTTTCTTTTTTATTAAGCGAATTTCTCAATTTTTTCTTGTATAATTAGGGTTGTTAAATTACAGCCGTGAGGATAAAATAGAAGCTTGTTGTAACTACATCGGTTATAACAACATACTGATTGTAACCGCGAGAATTTGGATCCACTTTATCTGAAATGTCGTTTTCATAACATTGTCTGTAACTACAAATCGCATTTGGCGAAGTCTGTTTCAAAGATTTTTTTATAGAATCATATCGATAATAACTACTCTATATCTTGACTTAATTTTCATTTAACGCACGTTTGTCATTTAACAATACTTCCGGCAATGGTTAATTTACAATCTAAAGCGTATTTAGGGCCCGATCTAAGAATCGTAGTAATTATTTTGTTTAATGTCAGCACACGCGCAACGTAATGAAATATCAGTCAGTTCCTCGATAACTAATATACTAGACGCGCTCATTTAGTCGCGTGGTTTATTTAACTTTTCAGAGTGGCAACTGTCAGGGGACTGATCAAATCCAACGTAAATTACAAGCTTCGTACGCGCGTCCGAATATTCGATACAAAAGGAATTTACAGAGTACATATTAAATATAAATGTACGTACGTCAATACCGTCTTTTTTTAAATGAAAATGTTTTCAATTATTTTATTTATGCATTTTTTTCATCAAAGAAATTTACAGAGTACGTACTAAAAATAAACTTACGTACGTCAATGCCGTCTTTTTTTTAAATGAAAATGTTTCCAATTCTTTTATGTTGTTTATACATTTTTTTCATGTTACTGTTGAAATATCAATATATAGAAATAATTATGAAAATTAAAGGAATATCGGTTTTTACGACAATCGATTTTAATTAGTCGATATGACTACCCTCTTCAGTATCTCTATACTCAATCGATACTGTATTTTGAAGAAATTAAAAAAAAATGTATTTTACAGATGCAAGTATTTTTACACCCAATTACATTAATAGCTAAGGTTGTGTTGTTTTATACAGTTGTTACCTAGATATATTTTATAATAAATTTATTATTTCATAGGTCTTTACATTTGTGCTGACAAGTATACCTGTTTCTTTTTTGTAGGACCGTTACCTTCTTGATAATACGGCACGTGCTGACAATATCACGTGATTGTAAACAGTCGTTGGTTAGACAACAACTAGAAGCAACCATAGTTTGCAATGTGTTTCTGACTCATACTTTTGACCCAAGCTTTCAATGTGTACTCTGACTCATAGCGAGCACACAGCAAAGCCCCTCACTAGTGGGCACTTAACCACTTCCAAAGCCGGCTCGGCATGAACTTGATTGCGATGATGGTGTGAGACCATAACGGCACTAGTAGACGCATATCGCCCGGTCGTTGTTTATTTTCTTATAATAGTTCGGTGGCTGGTGGGTCGACCAACGCGCGGACGAGCGAGCGTGGGCGACCCGACCGGCGTTGGCCTAGCGGGGTTCGCCAGACGAATTTTAATTTTCATTTTGAGTTATGATATATATTTAATTATATTCGTATATTTAAGAACATATCAATAATAATTAAATTAATTGATTCATAAAAAGAAATCAAAACCCAAAACAGTCTGCAAAAAAATGTAATTATATTACGAAATTTCGCTGAAGCTTTTTGCTTCAGCGAATGATTACTATCATTTTTCAGTTTTTCGAAATAAGTAATTTTGTAGGAATTGAAGGAAAGACATGTAGTATAAGATAGCGAGCTCGTAGTATTTTCGAGTTGAGAAAATAATATATTGTTTTTTAATTTTTTTTCATGTTACTGTTGTAAAATATAAGAATAGTTATAAAAATTAAAAAAGTATCGTGTTAAAGGACTCGATATGATTAGTCTCATTAAATATTTTTGTACCCAATTGCTACTCTCTTTTTGAGGAAATTAAAAAAAAATTAATTTTACAGTTGCAAGAATGTTTACAACCGATTATATATTAAAAGTTGAGGCTGTGTTGTTTTGTACAGTTGTTACTTAGTTATTTTTTGATATTTTTATAAAAATATATATAAATACTTAGATATTTTTTATTAAAATATTCATATTTATAAGTACTAATTTAGATTCTATCTATTAATATTTATTCGAATCAGCTAAATGGCCGTATAACTTCGAGGAATATTCAGTTAATTAAGTCGTAAGTTGTCCAAAACAATGACAATACGCAACAGTGCTCATTGAAAATTAACTGTTATAATCAATAAGCAAATATAATAAATTGGGAAAATGGAACGCACTATGTTTTATATTTATCAAATGTTTATTTAGTCACCCAAAGAAATGTTAAAATGGCACAAAAGTCAAAAGTTTATTTAGTCACCCAAAGAAATATTAAAGTGGCACAAGAGTCAAAAGTTTATTTGATCATCCAAAGAAATGTTAAAGTGGCACAAAAGTCAAAAGTTTATTTAGTCACCCATAGAAATATTAAAGTGGCACAAAAGTCAAAGTTTATTTAGTCAACCAAAAAAATGTTAAAGAGGTACAAGAGTCAAAAGTTTATTTAGTCACCCAAAGAAATGTTAAAGTGGCACAAGAGTCAAAAGTTTATTTAGTCACTCAAAGAAATGTTACAGTGGCACAAGAGTCAAAAGTTTATATAGCCACCCAAAGAAATGTTAAAGTGGCACAAGAGTCAAAAGTTTATTTAATCACCTAAAGAAATGTTAAAGTGGCACAAGAGTCAAAAGTTTATTTGATCACCCAAAGAAATGTTAAAGTGGTACAAGAGTCTGATCGATAATAGAGTTTACAAATTACTTATATACGAATAACCCAAAAAAGAAACACTATATGTTAAGAACGTATGACGCGTACATTTTAAATCAGTGTTATTAATAATAAAACTTTATACGTTTAATTGAGCGAAGAAATCACAAGAATGTTTTAAAAGATTAGAAAGAAATGTTTACACGTTTGTTAGGTTTTTGTTTTTCAGTGTATTTATGAGTTAGTTATATTAGATGTTTTGTTTCAAGCTATGATGGGGAAGTGACTATTCGCTAACTGGAGAAAATACGTTCAGATTCTATTACTGAATACGGTTCTTAACTCTTTTAGATCTGAATTATTTCTGATGGCGTCATTTTCCATATCGTTTTAATTAGAAATAGTGTATAACGGCCATAGTTAATTTTAATTAGAATAGTGTATCATGTGGATGACGACCATAGTAATTTTTTTATTAATTTCTTAAAAAATTACTATGGTCGTCATCCATGTCCACTAAAATTTAAAGAATTAATTACGGCCCTAATTCAAATACACAAGAAATATCAGGACATATTATCTATAGTACATTATATGACTATTTACTAGGCGTGAAAGGGTTAAACTTTTAAAATGTGAAAGCATTCTCTTCTATTCTAATAATGAATTGATTATAATGTGTTTGAGGACAGTTTGTAATAATCGATAAATAATATTATTATCTGTGGAATTTATTTTTTAAAAATCAGAAATGTCTTATAGCGTTTGGTATGCATTAATGCTTTTTTATTATATAGACAGGTCATTAGCACTTTAAAAGATGAGTAATTGTCTCGTCTTCGATATGACTATACCTTTTACATACATACTTTTTATGACCTTCTATATATTTCATAATAGTTCGGAAATGTGTCATGTTCATTGAGTATAATGTCACTGGTTAATATCGGACACCAATCGTCTGTACATAATATGTGGAACCGAATACCTATAAATAGCTTTATACATATTTTTAGTAATACTTTCTACCAAGGATATACAGAAAAGACTGCCTATAAATAGCTCTATATATATATATTTTTGGTAAATAATTTTTACCAAAAATATCTACAGAGCTATATGTAGGTAATCATTCCACGTTGTCATTAAAGTATTATAGTCTGTTCTAAATATTATATACTCACGATATTAGCAATGACCGTTTCATTTTCTAAATATTGATATTCTGTTTACTAATACTTTCCGTTTTCTAATATTCCAGTATTTCATTATTATTCAGATTATTTTATTATTAATTCATTTTTTTTCGGAAGTCTATGAATGTAATAAGCTATTTTCTGTGTAACCAGATTTCTCTCTACAAAAAAGATAGAGTATCAACACCTTATAAGAAATCTTGCACGTTTATTTCATTTAAATGTTGACTAACAATCTGCAGAGTAGAAAACTCGATGTGTCAATGACACGACCTAGATCCATTGCTTTTTTTAGATTTAACTTTTTTAGAACCGATGCGCTTGACTGGCATGACGTTAAGGTTATAAAGCGAAAATAATCGGATAAGTAGCACTTGGAAGTTTTTTGCTTTTTTATCACTCATTTTGATAGCTAACAAGCATGAAATTTAATAATTATTCCAGATGATAGACAGAGAGTCCCACATTACAAAAAATAAAGAAAGATATTGAATAGAGCAATTATTAAGTATATGCATCGTATTGTAAGTAATGACAAAGCCAAACGGACAAAATGTGTTTTAGCTTATATTCCAAATAAACTATGAGCGGTTTACTTTTTAATAATCTTAGCTTAATTAATAAAAATACGTAATAGAGCAAACAGTAATTTGCATGGCATTATAAGTAACGACTAACTAAACAGATGAAATGTATTTTAGCTTATATTCCGAGTTACAATGAACAGTATACTTTTAATAATCTTAGCTTAATTAATAAAAATACGGAATAGAGGAAACAGTAATTTACATGGCATTGTAAGTAACGACTAACCAAACAGATGAAATGTATTTTAGCTTATATTCCGAGTTACAATGAACAGTATACTTTTAATAATCTTAGCTTAATTAATAAAAATACGGAATAGAGCAAACAGTAATTTGCATGGCATTGTAAGTAACGACTAACCAAACAGATGAAATGTATTTTAGCTTATATTCCGAGTTACAATGAACAGTATACTTTTAATAATCTTAGCTTAATTAATAAAAATACGCAATAGAGGAAACAGTGATTTGCATGGCATTGTAAGGAACGACTAACCATACAGATAGAATGTATTTCAGCTTATATTCCGACTTATAATGAACAGTATACATTTACTAATCTTAACTTAATGAATACAAATACGGCAAACAGTGATTTGAATGGCATTATAAGTAACGACTAACCAAACAGATAAAATGTATTTTAGATTATATTCCGACTTACAATGAACAGTATAGTTTTAATAATCTTAGCTTAATTAATAAAAATACAGAATAGAGCAAATAGTGATTTGCATGGCATTATAAGTAACGACTAACCAAACAGATAAAATGTATTTTAGCTTATATTCCGATTTACAATGAACAGTATAGTTTTAATAATCTTAGCTTAATTAATAAAAATACAGAATAGAGCAAATAGTGATTTGCATGGCATTATAAGTAATGACTAACCAAACAGATACAATGTATTTTAGCTTATATTCCGATTTAAAATGAACAGTATAGTTTTAATAATCTTAGCTTAATTAATAAAAATACAGAATAGAGCAAATAGTGATTTGCATGGCATTATAAGTAACGACTAACCAAACAGATAAAATGTATTTTAGCTTATATTCCGACTTATAATGAACAGTATACATTTACTAATCTTAACTTAATGAATACAAATACGGCAAACAGTGATTTGAATGGCATTATAAGTAACAACTAACCAAACAGATAAAATGTATTTTAGATTATATTCCGACTTACAATGAACAGTATAGTTTTAATAATCTTAGCTTAATTAATAAAAATACAGATACGGCAAACAGTGATTTGAATGGCATTATAAGTAACGACTAACCAAACAGATAAAATGTATTTTAGATTATATTCCGACTTACAGTGAACAGTATCGTTTTAATAATCTTAGCTTAATTAATAAAAATACAGAATAGAGCAAATAGTGATTTGCATGGCATTATAAGTAACGACTAACCAAACAGATAAAATGTATTTTAGCTTATATTCCGATTTACAATGAACAGTATAGTTTTAATAATCTTAGCTTAATTAATAAAAATACGGAATAAAGCAAACGGTACATTTGTACATCGTATTGCAAGTGACGAAATAATCAAATAGACAAAACCTGTTTAGCTTATATTCCGACTTATAATTAACGCTATACTTTTAATAGTCTTAGCTTATATTCTAAAGTTATGTATATATAAGTATATATATACTTATATATATATATATATATATATATATATATATATATATATATATATATATAAGCTTTATAGAAGACAGAGAGAGAAAACTTGCGTACGAAGTCGCATGGAAAATTTACCAATAACGGTGACCGTATCGTAAATCACTTTTCACCGTGAAAAATTTACATTTACATATGTTCATCGGTTCCACCGTATATATATGAGTACAAGGGATGAAAAATTACGTAAGGGAAATTTCCGTGCGGTTGTTTAAATATAAATTAGGGAAAGTGGTAGTGTGAAAAAATAAAAATTAACCATTGTAAGAATAAATCTTTTTATTTCTTTAGGTGTTTAATCTATTACTAGCTTTTGCTCGTGGTTTCGCCCTCATGTATTTTTTTGCCTTTGAGTAACCGACGAACCTTTGAGTAAATATCGTTGCTTTAACAATGGGATTTACTCAAAGGTTTTAGGATCTAAGTAACCGATTTTATATATATATATATATATATACATATATATATATATATATATATATATATATATATATATATATGTATATATATAGATTGTGCTGTCTATAGATATGTTGTAGTACACAATTTTTATTGTAGAATAAAAATATCTAAACTTTTGGATTTATATTATTAGTGGAATATATTAAAGGGAAATTGAAAAGTTCAAAAAAAGAAAAAATGTCGCTATATGGAAATGGTTGAATGTTATTATTAATAATTGGGAAAACTATATATATGGGGCTTAAGGAAAATGGTTGTAATGACTGGAAGATATTTTTCTGTTCGTGGAAGGTATCTTTTGAAAAGTGTTCCGAATCCCTTTGGTAGAAATCCCTGAATCCAAGAAGGCATTTCTTACAATTTTTTAAGTTCGTCTTTTTTCAAGTTCTCTGTCTCAGAATGAAAAAAAAACGAAATCTTGAAGAATTACTTTCTTGACCGTCTATTTATCTGTCTTTCTGTCTGTTAAGTTCTTGTTCTCGGGAGCAGATAGAGATATTTAGTTGAAACAGTAAATTTAATACTAATATTTATAACTCCATTTTCCTGAAAAAATTGAAACTTCTAACTCAATGCGATCAAAATATATCACGTATTTCGATACAGACATACTGACTCACTCATGAAAGTTTGATGAACCAGACTGTTGATCACTCATGAAATTCTGATGAACCAGACTGTTGATCACTCATGAAAGTCTGATGAACCAGACTGTTGATCACTCATGAAAGTCTGAATAACCAGACTGTTGATCACTCATGAAAGTCTGATGAACCAGACTGTTGATCACTCATGAAAGTCTGAATAACCAGACTGTTGATCACTCATGAAAGTCTGATGAACCAGACTGTTGATCACTCATGAAAGTCTGAATAACCAGACTGTTGATCACTCATGAAAGTCTGATGAACCAGACTGTTGATCACTCATGAAAGTCTGAATAACCAGACTGTTGATCACTCATGAAAGTCTGATGAACCAGACTGTTGATCACTCATGAAAGTCTGAATAACCAGACTGTTGATCACTCATGAAAGTCTGATAAACCAGACTGTTGATCACTCACAAAAGTCTGGTGAACCAGACATCCGTGACAAACTTTAAGATTCTAGATCTTAAAATTTGTCACGGATAGAGATTTCAAAGCAAAAATGAAGGAAAAAATCTAAAAACTAATAATTTATAATTCTATGTGGAATTGTTACGTGACAAACTTACTTTTTGAGCTTTTCGGTGTTTTAATACTTTTTTATAGTACATACCTACTTTCTAAGCTTTAAGATAATATTATATACTCACACTTAACGTACTGTTTATTCTACTAACGCAAAAGAAATTAATCAATAGAAATTTACGAGATTTTCACTGCTTTAAAGCTAATGAAAGCTTAAAATTTAAGTTAAAGTACGGAAAAGCAAGATAAAATCAATTTAAAACATTAAAACTTTGTTTGTTTAGGCGTCACGAAAGTACTATTAAACCGATTGGGACAAAGTTATTCCGTCTAGACAAACTTTAAAACTAAAACCCGTAATAAAAGACGAAAATAGCATAAACTAAATCGCTATAAATAAATTTCTAAAATTGTCTATGCTTTGAAGTTTGTATCACAGTTTGAAGATAATGTAGAATGTAACAAGTGAAATTGTTTATAAATGTTAATAAATCCAATTTAATTTATTGACCTGGAAGACTTTTCTGTTCGTGGAAGAAATATATATATATATATATATATATATATATATATATATATATATATATATATATATATATATATATATATAAATACCTATAATTGTCTATGCTTGAAGATTTTATTAAAGTTCGAATATAACGTAGAATGTAACAAGTGAAATTGTTTATAAATATTAATAAAAGCAATTTAATTTACTGACTTAGAAGATATTTCTGTCCATGGAAGAAATATAAATAAATATCTATAATTGTCTATGCTTTGAAGATTGTATTACAATTCTAAGATAATGTAGAATTTAACAAGTGGAATTCTTTATAATTGTTAATAAATCCAATTTAATTTATTGACCTGGAAGATTTTTCTGTTTGTGGAAGAAATATATATAAATACCTATAATTGTCTATGCTTGAAAGTTTTATTAAAGTTCGAAGATAACGTAGAATTTAACAAGTGAAATTGTTTATAAATATTAATAAAAGCAATTTAATTTACTGACTTAGAAGATATTTTTGTCCATGGAAGAAATATAAATAAATATCTATAATTGTCTATGCTTTGAAGATTGTATTACAATTCGAAGATAATGTAGAATTTAACAAGTGGAATTCTTTATAAATGTTAATAAATCCAATTTAATTTATTAAAGTGGAAGATTTTTCTGTTTGTGGAAGAAATATATATAAATACCTATAATTGTCTATGCTTGGAGATTTTATTAAAGTTCGAAGATAACGTAGAATTTTACAAGTGAAATTGTTTATAAATGTTAATTAAACACAATTTAATTTAATGACCTGAAAAATATATCTATTCGTGGAAGAAAACTTTGGAAAAGTATTTCAAATCCCCCAAAAATTGTTAGAATCTCTGAATCTAAAAAAATCTTTTTAGAATAGGGTTCCGTATCTCAGAATAAAAAAAAAAGAAACGGTACTATTAAATAATCACTTGTCGTACGTCTATCTGTCAGTTTGTAAATTTAAGAAATGAAATTGTTTATTAATTTTAATAAAATTATTTAATGTACTTGTCAAAGCTGTTGATACTATTAACTGGAAATTTAATTTTCTTCGCTTTTGACGGCAATGTTGTTTCGTCCGACCAACGCAAGGAAAGTGGCCATAGTACATTGCGGGCACCGAAATAGTGCGATGGCCTTGATCGCGTGGTGGCCGCGCACTGGAACGCACGTGCGGTGAAGTGTAGTGCGTGCGCGCTAGACAGCTGCATATGTATGTACATGTGTTGGCTTCAACATCGGATAAACATTCTGCAATTTTGCTGTTCGGGGCATCTTAACAACACGTGGCGAGATCTTAGATGTTAAAAATATATTTTTTTTTGTCTTGGCTTTATTTTTATACGTATTTTATATCTCTTTAACCTCAGACAAATATGTATGCAAGAGCACTGGCTCACAAACTTAGATCGTTTGTCATACCTTCGTTTCGAACTTATGTAAACCGAAGTATTTGTTTTATAAACATCTGTAGGTTTTTGTTCGCTGAGATGTTGTTAATAATTCCAATTAGGTTGTAAGTGACAATTGAAGACTGGTTTTTTTGTTCAAAAAAAAATCGTTGTTTTTTAGTCCTTTTAGTTGCTTTGATCCTGTTTCTGCTTTCCTAATTATCATCGTTTAATCGAGCAGTGAATTCCTATGGATTGATAATTCATTAGTAAAATAATTTGCTTAAATATTAGTTTGATGTGGCTTATACGGTTCGCTCAGCGGACGCAAGAGGTTAGACAGTTTTTTTAACTTTAAAGTCATTACAGTTTATAGACATGTAGCCCCTTTTGGATATCATAATGTTACAAAGACTATTACCAGCCTGAAGAATCAAGGTATACGTCACTAAAATTTTCAATGAAATCGGTTTAGTTGTTTGGAGATAAGGTCTATAAGAATATTCTCAACCGTTTCTGAAAAAATCACTGTCAAAGTTGCTATTTCAATGAAAAAGTTAATTTCCTTTTTCTACAAAACATACTTCAAACATACACGGTGTCCGGAAATAAGTGTCGGACAAATAAAGAAGCTATTCGTTGGCTATAAAGGAATAAATTGTCGTTGAAATAAAACTTAAAACACGCCCTTTTTCTAACTGAGTGCAAGAAAAATTACACATAACTCTTTTTAACACACCCAGTTCTTGCCCCAAGTACCATATTTACCCGCAGTGCTGATGGCTTCGCAGCTGTTCGCGGGTTATTCCCCCGAGCGGCACTGAACAATGTGTGTACGAAAAAGATGACAAATTATTATGAATATTATTTTCAATTTCCTGAAAAAGGCATGTTTTAAATTTTATTTTAGCGACAATCAACTATATTTCAGTCAAAGAAGGCGTTATTTCTTTGACCGCCACATATTACCGGACACCGTGTATATAATATTTGTTTATATGTATACAGGTGTAACAAAAATGTGCCTATTATTCATGAAAGTGATACTTTATATCAAAATAAGTAGAAAATGTTCAAGAACTGTACTATAATTCACAAACGTCCCAAAAAAAATCACTATGAAGGTTGAGAACTAAACAAAAAGCTGTTCTGCTCTTACTAATTACAACCTGTATATGGACAAATCAACAAATTTAACCCCTGTATATAATAGTATAAATATATTGGGGAGACGTGTCGAAGGTAAACAGTTTCTGTGCTATTACTGGGATGCACTTCATTTACCCAAGTATACCTCAGATAGTTAACGCTGCTTGACACAAGACGACACTTTCATAGTAACGCAATTATCATAGTAGCGATAGTCATATGATGGCATGTAGTCATGATTTTTGAAGTAAAACTTCTTTACGCACGCTTGCCTTGGGGAGTAAGCTGGTGAATGCCTGACGAGAGCGTTACGAAAAGTGTGATCGTTAGTGAAGACAGAGAGAGAGAGAGTTACGTCTCGTATATTATATATACGAGACAAGAGAGAGAGGTGACGATAGGGACAAGAGAGAGAGGTGCGAATAGACATTTTCTTTCTCTCTTTCTTTCATAGCCTGTTATGTTTCGTATATCTAAGACACAGTGCAAGTCTATTGTCTGTATCACACTGTAGGATCAAGAGAGAGCAGTGCGCACGCGCATTTTCTTTCTGTCTTTCGCTCATAGCCTGTGCATGAAATATATATATATATATATATATATATATATATATATATATATATATATATATATATATGTATATGCGAGTTTGCTAGCGTTACGCGAACGGTGATTTTTTGATTATTTTGTAATTTCATTTCGTTCTTGAACATTTTATAAATTATTATTTTGTTCAATACATTAAATATTCTACGTTTAAAGTGAATAAAATTGTAAATTCATTTTAAAGTTTTGTGAATTTGAAGTTTTACTTCCGTCGTGTGGTCTAAAGCACACTTGTTTTTTTATAGTATACTTATTTCCACATAGAAACTATGTAGCACGCGAAAAGTATTTGTCTTTGTAAAGTTTATAGACCAAGAAACTATTTATTCTCCTCGTACATTCATTATCTTTCACTATTTCAAAAGTTATAGGTTCAAAAACTGTAAATTTAACCACTCGCTTACTTGTTAACTAGAGTAAGACTTTACTTGCTATTATACTATTTTACTCACCACCATATTATTTTACGGATCATTATCGAATATCGATAATGATCCGTAAAATAATATGACAGTGAGTAGTGTTACAGGTAGTAAATTTACCAATTACGTCATGTCACTAGTAGACTATTCGAAAGTTGAAATGTTTGTTAACTCGATATCTTTTGACCGGAACGTATGCGATTGTTTTAAGAAGTATGTGGCATTTGCGGAAGACTATGAATATTCGCATGCTTGCAATCGTGTTGTCAACAGTCGTTTTTATTGAATATTTATTGCAAACAAAGTAATGTATATGCTTACGATATTGTGTCGTTAGTCACTGAGCTTTGTTATATGTATAACGTATTGAATATATAAACACGTACTTATCAAATAAATCAAAGGTTAATTTTTATACCTAAACAATTTTTATGTAAATATCACAATCGTTTTTATTGAATATTTATTGCACACAATGTAATGTATATGCTTACGATCTTGTGTCATTAGTCACTGAGCTTCGTTATTCGTTATATAACGTACTGAATATATAAACACACACTTATAAAATAAATCAAAGGCTAATTTTTATATCTAAAAAATTTTCATTTATATATATATATATATATATATATATATATATATATATATCAATCGTTTTTATTGAATATTATTTATTGCTAACAAAGTAATATATATGATTATGATATTATGTCGTTACTCACTGAGCTTTGTTATATAACGTACTGAATATAAAAAAAACACACACTTATCAAATAAATCAAAGCTTCATTTTGATACCTAAAAAAATTTCAATTATAAAAGACATAGTAATTAATCTTACTATGTCTTTTATTAAATTCGTCACGTCAGTTTAAAATTAAAAGAATGAAATCCGAAGCATGAAATCCCTCTTTGAATTATTTTATAATTAAAATAAATAATACAAGAAAAAATTCCTAAATATTGTCTAAAAAATTTCATTTCACATTATTGAAAAATAAATCATAATTAAAGTTCTCTAACGGTGTACATAAGCTCGAAATTGAATCTTCAAAATAGTATTTTTTTATTTTCTGTACAATTTCTTTTATTTATGAATACAACCATAGCAATAAGTAAAATTAATTTTGAATTTTTTAGGCATAAACAATTATAATCTTGTTTTTTTTATCTGTGTTAATAAACAAACTTTTAGGTCAACTATTTCTTTTTCAATTTCGGAAAATATTGGAAAGTACCTAACAAAACTAATTTTTTCGGTGTTTTGCGTAAGGTATTGTATAAAAATATTGACTCCGTTTGTTTCAGAAAAATTTTTGACAGAAATTTACAATGTGGCATAGTGTAAGCAAATGTAATCGAAATTTTTCTTTTAATCTTATACGCCATTAAAATCGGAAAACCAAGTTATAAATTGTAAAATTACTTTATGCCGAATTTTACGTAAGAAAATTCTAGAGATCTTATGCAAAATATCCATAAAAAATATGTTGCCCTATCTCCGAAACTGCTTAAGTAAAAATTATAAAAAAAGAGCCTTATTAGAGGTGTAACTAACATTTTCAGGAAAACTATATATACGATTTTAAATATCATAATTTTTAAGAAATTTACTATGTTTATCGCTAGAAAAGATATACTAGGTGAGTTCTACTTATACTTAGTAGGTTTTATACTTAGTAGAATGGCTAAAAATTGATTGACAACGGTATTGCATAAACATATGCATTTGTTTACTCCTCGGTGTTAAGTGTTTGTGTGTAAGCGATTAGTTTGTCATTAGAGGTGTACCGACTGTTTAGTATAATAAGTAAAATATAATACAACATATAGATTTGTTTTTTTATTTAGAGTACTTAAAAATATGGGAAAAAGAATATGTTTTATAAAAGTTTGACGATCACTTGTAACAGAACGACATCTTCTTTTTATCACACTTGTATTAAAGCATAAACTTTATGTTTTTATTAAAACTGAAGGACACTCCTTAGATTATGAAACCCGAAAGTTCCATATAAATGCGTAAATATTTAAGACGGTCTCAAGAAAAAAGCAAAGAGCGACTCCGCCCCGGCATTTGCGGTTAAAAAATCTCGCGCTAAAACGTCGCGTCGACCAGGCAGCTGTTTCCTCCGCAACGCTCCGTAGAAGGGCATGTCCGCTCTTGGGCGGGGAACAGTTACTTCATTATTCACATCTTGTTCGCCGCCTAGAGGTTTAGTCTCATCATAAGCCCACCGTGAAGAGACGACGCAATCACTGTATCCAGGGGCACGCGTGCCTAGTGCACTCAGCTCGGACGTCTCGGGTCCATTATTTAGACGTGGCTGTTTTGTTTAACTTTTACGTCCGGAATTTAAATTTTTCGTCAATGTTAGATGTAACAAGCAACAGGCTGATGAATTTTCAACAAGGTAATGAATTTTCTGTCAACGTTAGGATTGATAAATATGTTTCGTTTGTAATTACATTGTCTATATTAATATAATGCAAATTCTGTGTCCGTTTGAACGTTAATATTATTTTCTTGTAATTTTGGAACTCTTTATAGTCGTTGTACTATAAATATGTATAGTTAATTATTCATTATTTTAAAGGTTTCGCAGTGTTCCGACGAATCTTCGTTGTGCTAGTTTCTACAGTTTGAGATCTATTTATATATATATATATATATATATATATATATATATATATATATATATGTATATATATATATGTATATATATATATACGTATATATATATATGTATATACATATATACATATACATATATATATATATATATATATATATATATATATATATATATACACACATGAAGTTTGTAAAGAAGATGCTTCGTATGGAAATTCCAGAATCAATTTTTAG
>JAYKKI010000052.1:15612500-15815000 GCA_039881145.1 Druceiella hillmani | reverse complement strand
CAAACTTTTTTACGAATATATCAGCGAGCATAAAAAAACAATATATAGTGTATTTATACAAATCATATACATATATTGTCATAAAAAATTTGCGATTCTGCATATCTATAGTTTTTTCGAGGCATTTTTATTTTACCTCGTTTTTTCTCCTATTCAATATCACTGGAAGTTCAAAACGTCTCGACTCATATTAGGCAAGAATCAAATACTGTCTGCAAGGGCGTACAGTTAGGCGTGCAGCGTGACATTCCACAATAGCAGTCCTCGAAAGGTTTTGACTTTAAACTTTTTTACGAATATATCAGCGAGCATAAAAAAGCACTATATGTATTTATACAAATCACATACATACATTGTCATCAAAAATTTGTGATTATATATATTTTTAGTTCCATAGAGGCATTTTTATTTTACCTCCTTCTTTCTCCTATTCAAATTCACTCGTGCTATCTCCCGTTCGAAGTTCAAAACATTTTTTGTCTCAGCTCCTATTAGAAACGGATCAAGAATTGTGTCTGCAAAGAGGCCTGTTAGGCATGCAGCGTGACATACGACAATAGCAGTCCTCTAAATGTTTTGACATCAAACTTTTTACGAATATATCAGCGAGCATAAATAAGCACCATTTCTATTTATACAAATCGTATACATATATTGTCATCAAAAATTTGCGATTCTACATGTCTTTAGTTCCATAGAGGCATTTTTATTTCACCTCCTTCTTTCTCCTATTCAAATTCACTCGTGCTATCTCTCGTTCGAAGTTCAAAACATCTGTTAGGCAAGAATCAAATATTATTTGCAAGGGCGTGCAGCGTGACAGACGTAAAAGCAGTCGTGTAAAAGTTTTCATATAAAAATATTTGCCGAAAAATTGTGTAGTGACAGCGTTGCCGAGCAAGTGAGGCTCGTATATCTTAATAATCCAAGCCCAAAGAGCGCGAGGAGCTCGGAGACCGGATTACGAATCAAATACTCTAATCTAATTGACGCAAATGGAACAAAGATAACGGCCACTATCTTTTGTAATAAATACTTGCCGGCCTGTGCTGCGTACTCCGGCGTCACTGTGTGCGTTGCGGGCGAAGAACAATGCATTCTCCAACGTTGTCTGTTGATTAGGCGTACTCAAGTTATACTGATAGTAATGTTTATACCGACGATAAAGTTTGTTATTGCTGTTTGATTAAAAAGGTGAAGTGTTATGATAATACCAGGTGTGGCGGAGATCTATTTGCTTTGTAACTTATAGCCTCTTTGTCGAGAGATGTTTGGAAAGATTTTATAAGTTTTATAACATTGTAAAACGGTTAATCAGTTTTCCATTTAAATTTAACGCCGTGTATTATAGAAAAATCTTTTGACTTATCGGTAGATCTATATCCTCGAAGAGAAAACTTTGTACTCCTTTCTAAGCTTTGTCGAGAGATGTTTTGAAAGACGTAAGTTTTATAACATTGTAAAACGGTTAATCAGTTTTCCATTTAAATTTAACGTCGTGTATTATAGAAAACTCTTTTAACTTATCGGTAGATCTAGATATTAATACGTGAAGAGAAAACTTTGTATCTCTTTTTAAGCATATTGCGTGTACGGAGAAGTGCGAGCTTTGATAAAGTTAAAGTTTATATGGAGAAGGGGTGCAGAAAGCTAAAATTTATATGCAATATTAGTTACAAATACATTAAAAATGCATTGTTTACGTTTATATGTCAAAAACGTAATAGTCTAGAGGACAAAAGACAGAAGTCTTTGGCAAAAGAACTTCAATAACGTTCAAACTTACAAATTTAATTAATTATGGTAGAATTAAGATCACTAATACATTGCTCCGGTTACGGGTACCAGTAATATTATGCTCGTGTTCAAAACGACCTTCCGATATCATTGTTTAGGCTATTTCATATTATGCTCGTGTTCAAAACGACCTTCCGATATCATTGTTTAGGCTATTTCAGTGGAAGACGATAACGGGTGAAAGAACTTTATACGCCCCTTATTTCTGCACCACTTTTTTACAAGTATCGTTCAAAGTTTTCGTTGCCAATTTATGGAATAAACTTTATGTCCTTGTATAGATTTTTTTTGTCTACACGCGCTTTCAGGTATCCTTTAAAAATCTAATTTCCTGTTTATTTCTTTTTTCCCTTTTGATTTGCATTAACCTTTGTATTTTTTGTGTTCCTTGTGATTAACATCCTTTTGTCATATGGGGTACTTTATTATATTGTTTTTAAAAACGATCCAAGTAAATATATTGTACATAGGAATTTTCATTACAAAGTTATAATGACTTAAAAACTGATGAACTACGATTCGTGCGAAAACGCCTCATACAAAACACGACTGGCGTATGACGTCACTGGCCAGTTATTTAACATTCATTGTAAGGGAGCTTATTAAATATTTTCAATACCTCGTTATTTTCTCATTTTTTTTGTCTGGAAACTAAATTCATAATAAATTTTTCAATTTAATGAACAAAAATTTTACACTTTTTCCTATTTGGAAATTTCGATTAATTGTTTTTAATATACATTATTTTTTTCATCACAAGGTTTTTTTAAACCTACTTTGCAGTTCTAAAACATTTTTACAAAAAATATCGACATCAGTCAAATCCTTATTGTTTTATATGAACCTGGATTTTTTTTTGTGTTTAACCACGCTATTAATTGCTATAATGGCTTCTCAAAGAGAACTGAAAAAGGTTGCTCAGTCCAATCAGAGAGCAGTACTGAAGAACTGTAGATACCTACTCAAAATATATATAATATATATAATAAATAATAATTCATGAAAACTCTGTATTTCTTGAAGAACCTCTATGTTTTTACATTATTTCTTTCCAGCTTTATTTTGGTTCATGGATACGATGTTCATTTCGATAAATCCATTTTGTTAGGTAAACAATTGTTATGACCATTGAATAATTGCGTCGTAGGATAAATAATTTATTACTTTATCCATAAATATCAACAGATATGGGAAACAAGGTTATTATTCCAGCTCCGAAGGCCATTGGCCGTCTGTAAATTAGCATTGCAAACTTTATTCGTTTTATACGGTTCAGCGAATTCACACCTCCAGCAGATGTAGAGATGTTAAAACGTAATCATACCGAAAGGCCTTTGCGTAATTTGGTTTAGTTAGATTTGCGATTCGGCCTCGTTGAACATCCTTAAATTTAGTAATGTCTGCTTGTAGAATAACAAAAATAAAATTATCAATTTTATATATCATGGTTGGAAACAATTTACACTATTACGGTCGAGATGTATTATCTGTCGAAAAAAATTCAGATATGCTCATTGTTTTCTCAAGGCTGATTCGTAGTGAATCAGTGGGAACAGTGTCCAACTTTAAAAGGAAAAAAAAGCAGATAAAAATAATGGCCATGGTATTGGCTTTATTGTAAATGCTCCGATTTCTATTGTTGAAGTAGTATCTCAATTTTAAAATGATACGGAACAAACATCGTGATGTGATAACTTAATACATTTTATTGCTCTAATAACGGGTGTTGTTTTAGAGGTATCCAACTTTAAAATAAAAAAAATCAGCTAAAAATAATGATAATGGCTATGATATTGGCTTTATTGAAAAGGTTTATGATACAGTTAGCGAACAGGAAATCCTCCGATTTCTATTGTTGAAGTAGTATCTCAATTTTAAAATGATACGGAACGAACATCGTGATGTGATAACTTAATACATTTTATTGCTCTAATAACGGGTGTTGTTTTAGAGGTATCCAACTATAAAATAAAAAGAAACCAGCTAAAAATAATGATAATGGCCATGATATTGGCTTTATTGAAAAGGTTTATGATACAGTTAGCTAACAGGAAATGCTCCGATTTCTATTGTTGAAGTAGTATCTCAATTTTAAAATGATACGGAACAAACATCGTAATGTGATAACTGAATAAATTTTATTGCTTTATTAACGGGTGTTGTTTTAGAGGTATCCAACTTTAAAATAAAAAAAAAACCAGCTAAAAATAATGATAATGGTCATGATATTGACTTTATTGATAAGGTTAATGATACAGTTAGCGAACAGTAAATGCTCCGATTTTATTGTTGAAGTTGTATCTCAATTATTAAATTGTATGCAACAAATATCGTAATGTGATAACTGAATACATTTTATTGCTCTAATAACGAGTGTTGTTTTAGAGGTGTCCAACTTTAGAATAAAAAAAACAGCTAAAAATAATAATGGTTATGATATTGGCTTTATTGAAAAGGTTAATGATACAGTTAGCGAACAGTAAATGCTCCGATTTCTATTGTTGAAGTAGTATCTCAATTATTAAATGGTACTGAACAAACACTGTAATGTGATAACTGAATACATTTTGTTGCTTTAATAACGGGTGTAGTTTTAGAGTTGAAGTTGGACACCAACTTTAAATGAAAAAAAAAAACAGATAAAAGTAATGATAATGGCCATGCTCTATTGAAAAGGTTTAAATACGATTTCAGCCATATGGGTACAGCGGCTGGTTTGAATGGACCGAAATATAGAAGTCCAAATCGCCGTCACTTTTTCGATCAATAAGTTGTTCAGCGATAAGGCTTATTTTTCGTTGAATGGCTACGTCAATAACACAATTGGCGGATTTTGAGTGAAGAAAATCCATGTTATTATTAAGACGTCGTCATATCTAAAAAAGTCACTGGTGTGCTGCATGAACGGGTGGAATCATCGACTTGTATTTCCTCAAAGATGAGGCCGGCGGGAAGGTTACAGTCAATGGAGAGCGCCTTAGATTCATTATTACTGACTTTTGTTCTCCAATTGAGTGACATTAATTTTGAAGAGATCTGATTTCAAGAGGACGGTGCAACATGCCTAACAGCACGCGACACAATCAATTTATTCCACGAAACATTCGATGATCGCATAATTTCACGTAATGTCCTTGAGAATTGGCCTCTACGCTCGTGTGATATCACACCTATGGATTATTTTTTGTGGGGATATGTGAAGTTGCTGGCCTATGTCACCAAACCGCAGCCGTTAGACCACTTGGAAGACAATATACAACACCAATACACAGCTGATGACGCCAATATACAATACCAAATGCTCGAAGATGCCAATATACAGCACCAAATGCTCGAAAAAGGGTTTGAAAAATGGATTTCCAGATTGCGGTCCGTTCGAGCTAGCCGCAGCGCATATACGCCTGAAATCGTATTTAAACATAAATGGCACATAATTATCTTTTCAATAGAGCCAATATTATGGCCATTATCATGATTTATTTTTATCTGTTTTTTTTTTATTTTAAATTTGTAAACCAATAAAAAAAACACTGGTTATATTGTCATTTCGCTATTTCTTAAGAAATAAATAAAATCTAAAAATATTAATTTTTAGGTTTCTGATCTTAAGTGTAAGAATTAGTCGTATAAGATCCCTCACGTGTTTGCCTGTCCGTCTAAAACTTGAAATTTGTCATAGTAATATGAACCCACATATTTTGCACTAGAAAACTTTTTAAAAATATTCATATCAAAATTAAAAATGGGGTTGATAAAATATTTATATATAATTTTTTCTTAATTTTGTGTGTCATGTAAGGTGTTATTTCAAAGGGTTTGTTATGAGCAATACAAGAATATTTTTTAGTTCCTCACCCCCTAATTTCTCAAATTAATTAATCAAAAATTATGAAAAAAAACAGGATACGTAAAATCGGACTAGATGACTATAGGAAAATTAAAGTGATTATCCTAGATCTTATAAATTATTAAAAATGGCGCCATGTTTTTATGCAAGTGAAAGATATAGGAATATTTTTTAGTTGTGAAAAATTTATATTTGTAAATAGTATAACGGAAATATTATGTATCCTTGATCTCTTTGAGCGTTAAAATGTGCACGGAATACACAAAGTTCTACTCGTACTTGGCAGGTTTCTTTCGTCCCAAAGCATTATTAGTCATAAAATCCCTCATATATTAATTATAAAATTGCACATCAATAAATTATAAAATCGCACATAAATAAATCATAAAATTGCACATAAATAAATCATAAAATTGCATATAAATAAATAATAAAATCGCGCAATATGTAAACTAGGTATATATTAATTAATCAACAAAATTTATGTGCATATATAAAATATGGTCTCGATATATTTCATAGTTCGACCGCAAAGATGACAAATTTAATTTTTGTTATGTCATCGTATATTACCGAAATAGTAATAAATTACGAAAGGTGCAAAAAAAAATTAAAAAAATAATAGAATAAAAAACACTTTTTCAATACGTTTTCACGTCAAATCTTGCTCACGAATGTGTTATTATAGTCATTCTGAATAATAATTATTTTATTTATTATCATTTCGCGTTTAGGTTCAACTCCCTTCTCAATATCATGTTATCGTCATATAGATAGACTTTGTCACTTAAATGTAAATTTACACATTCGCACTTTTATGCAGATATCGAAACGTAAAAACTTCACTTTACATTTTTGCTACGTCCTCGTTGACTACTGAAACAATAATAAAGTAAAAATGATTATTGTGAAAAAGTAATAAAATAAAAAATACGACTTTTTTAAAGCGGTTTCACATCAAATGTCGCTCGCGAATGTCTTATTATAGCCATTATGAATAATAATGGTTTGGTACCTGTTTATGAGACAACGGGGTGCCTTGTATAGCTGGAAGGATGCGAGTGATGATGTGTAATTTTGTCAGAATTTAGACCAGAATTGGCACTGAAGATGCTTTCGTGGACTAGTTTATGACTTTAATCAAGTGTTGACTCCATCTTCACAAAGCGAATTCACGGTGGAAACGCGTTTTCATAATAATTATTTCTAACATTTATCACATTTTTGCGCGATGTTGCTTTTATGATAACTTACTAAAAGTTGCATCACAATTGAAGAATGCAGTTTGCTGCAAAGGAATGTATTTTTTCGGCCTACGCTACATCGATCAAATCAGTGACGTTTTCTAATAACCTCGTTCAATTATGGAATGGATTAATGTATACATACTATATATAAAATAATGATAATAATAGCCTTTTTTTGTTACCTACTAACATTTTTGTAAATGGATTATTTGTTTCATATCTACATAAGGCATTTTCTTTATTACAAACAGTGGAAATGGTTAGATAGTGTTGCTTGGATGAAAATGGCAATAAAACATTTTTGCAGTATCCCATATTAGCTCCAGAGTTTGACAGTTTTAATTTCCATTTGTATTTGCTACACTAAAGACGCAGGTTATTTGAATTATATGTATAGTTAACGTATTAAAGATGCATATTATTTGGATTGTAGGTATATTTAGTATAGTAATGATGTAAGCTATTTGAACTGCGCTTTATTTAGTATAGTTAATACGCAGGTTATTCAAATCGCAGTTTTAGTGAGTGTATTAAAGGTCTAGGTTATTCGAAATGTCTGTATTTTTGTTTACTAAAATGCACGTTATTCGAATATCAACTGTATTTACTGTAGTAAAAAATTGAACTGTAGGTGTACTTAGTGTAATAAAGATGCAGGATATTTTGGTTTATAACATTATTTTAGTAACGATTGCGATGTATTTATTATAATAAATATGCAGGAAATTTGGTCTATAACATTTTTTAGTACCTATTGCTATGTATTTAGTGTAGTAAATATGCAGGAAATTTAGTCTATAACATTATTTTAGTAACTATTGCAATGTATTTATTGTAATAAATATGCAGGACATTTGATCTATAACATTTTCTAGTAACGATTGCGATGTACTTAGTGTAGTAAATGTGCAGGAAATTTAGTCTATAACATTATTTTATTAACGATTGTGATGTATTTAGTATAACAAATATGCAGGACATTTGGTCTATAACATTTTTCAGTAACGATTGCGATGTATTTAGTGTAGTAAATATGCAGGAAATTTAGTCTATAACATTATTTTATTAACGATTGCGATGTATTTACCGTATTAAAGGTGCTGGTTATGTGATTCATATCGGACTTTAGTGAATTAAAGATTTAGGCCATTCGAACTCTTTGATCTATAACTTTTTTTAATTTGAATTAGAGGTTTATTGAGAATACTTTTTATTAGACGTCGCCGGAATAGTCACATAAATAAAAAAATAGTTATTGTACTTATTCTGAATTATTATTGGACACAGATAGAATACTCAAGTTACTACTAGTAGTTACCATCAGGGTAGATAAATTCTCACGTAATACATAAAAATTTTATGCAAAAAAAAATACGATATCAACGTACTAATTTCATAACATGCGTTTGATAAGAGTACATATTTTGACGGTCAATAAATACGTTTTTTGTTAACTTTTTGATTAATTTGATAAAGTGGAAGAGAACTGTAGGTTGGACAAGTTTTAATTCATACATTTTTATAAAATTTTCATTTAATTACATTTTAATTAAATTTTCATTTTAAAATATATAAAGTTATTAACGTCAAGTGAAGATTAATCGAAAAAAATTAGTCCTGGCAGTCGATACGAAATATCATGCATGGTTTAGCCTAAAGAATTCCTTAAACTAGAAAAAGTGACAAAATGGGGAACGCTTGAAGATTTCCTATAATTTTTGCATTCAAGATGCTTAAAAGCCAGTCAAATACGGCTATAAGACAACGATTAATTGTATCGTAAGTTTATTTGTATTGTATTTTTTGTTGTAACTAATTTCAATCCGTGCATTAAGATTTGTTAACTCATGCCGAAGGTTCTCTTAAGGTCCCGCATGGATTTGTTAACTCATACCGAAAGTTCTCTTAAGGTCCCTCATGGACTATAGTCAAACGTATTATTGACCTTACTTCCACAGTAACAAGACCAGAGATCGCGACGTAAACGTAGGTACACTACAACATCCACACGTATGCAGACAAGGACTGCAACGGACTTAATACATCAAGAAACATAATTTACATATAGCTGTAAATTTGCGGTGTACAGTGACACGAAGGCAGCGTTCAGCAGATCAAGTCGCGATATTAGAAGCGGCGGATCAAATGCTGCGAAGAACGTGCTCGTGTTTAGGTACTTAACGTGTCTTGACCGCCGTGTCCTTGTGCCGGCCGACGTCAGTGTTCTGTGTCGTGAACGTTATAACGAAGGCGGCGCCGGCGAAGTGGTGACGGCCGAGGTTGGCGCGCCGCCCGTTATCTAATTACCGATGTATGTAGTTCCGTGGATATGTTTCGAAAGATACACCCATGGGACGCTCGCTTTGGAATACGTGTATTGCACCGACTACTTAACCAAGTGGTCAGCGGTGTATGTTTAGTGAGGTAAAGTTTCGATCTCGCATAGGCGAGAGATTCTATATGTAACGCAATTTCTAAATTAATAGGCTAAAATGTTCGCTGAAAGAAGTGTGCAACTACGCTAAAAAGTTAAAGCGTTTAATTGAAACAGGAAAGAGTAGGGGAAAATAGTAACCTTGGTAATTTTTAAATACGTGAATAATACATAATTTTTGTTTAGAAGATGATCGTGCGAAGAGAAGGTATTATGGTGACAAAATTGCATATCCCGAGGGTTACAAAACATACCTAAATACATATAATAAAACTATAGAATTGACATGTCTGCACATTGAAGATATTAACGAAAAAAATTAGGGGACATAATAAAAGTAATAGCACACAAAAATTATTGTAACTTTCATTAAAGATATTAATGAAAAAATTAGCGGATATAATGAAAGTAATAGCACACAAAAATTATTGTAACTTTCATTGAAGATATTAATGAAAAAATTAGCGGATATAATGAAAGTAATAGCACACAAAAATTATTGTAACTTTCATTGAAGATATTAATGAAAAAATTAGCGGATATAATGAAAGTAATAGCACACAAAAATTATTGTAACTTTCATTGAAGATATTAATGAAAAAATTAGCGGATATAATGAAAGTAATAGCACACAAAAATTATTGTAACTTTCATTGAAGATATTAATGAAAAAATTAGCGGATATAATGAAAGTAATAGCACACAAAAATTATTGTAACTTTCATTGAAGATATTAATGAAAAAATTAGCGGATATAATGAAAGTAATAGCACACAAAAATTATTGTAACTTTCATTGAAGATATTAATGAAAAAATTAGCGGATATAATGAAAGTAATAGCACACAAAAATTATTGTAACTTTCATTGAAGATATTAATGAAAAAATTAGCGGATATAATAAAAGTAATAGCACACAAAAATTATTGTAACTTTCATTGAAGATATTAATGAAAAAATTAGCGGATATAATGAAAGTAATAGCACACAAAAATTATTGTAACTTTCATTGAAGATATTAATGAAAAAATTAGCGGATATAATGAAAGTAATAGCACACAAAAATTATTGTAACTTTCATTGAAGATATTAACGAAAAAAATTAGGGGATATAATAAAAGTAATAGCACACAAAAATTATTGTAACTCTCATTGAAGATATTAATGAAAAAATTAGAGGATATAATGAAAGTAATAGCACACAAAAATTATTGTAACTTTCATTGAAGATATTAATGAAAAAAATTAGGGGATATAATAAAAGTAATAGCACACAAAAATTATTGTAACTTTCATTGAAGATATTAATGAAAAAATTAGCGGATATAATGAATAGCACACAAAAATTATTGTAACTTTCATTGAAGATGTTAACGAAAAAATTAGGGCACATAATAAAAGTATACACACGTACATAATAGCACACGAAAATGATTGTAACTTTTCGCGCATAACGCAAGAACTATTGATCTAGAATTTAAAAAAAGATGTGAGTCGCCATGAGATCCCTGGCAGATGTAAAACATCTAATTTTTTTAATATTTTTATGTTGAATTGTTTTTAAAATGCTGTATGTTCGATAACGGAGTTTGTAAACACCGATAAAAATGATAAAGTTGTAAGCGTTAGTAAATACGAAACAATGCTGATACACTAACACACACCTAAAGTAGCGTGCGTGCAGTGTAGTAGTAAAGCGGGAAGCGTTAAGTGGGAAAGAGCCGACAAGACGCGAAGTTGGCCGAATTATGTCGTAAAGGGCCGACAAGACGCGAAGCTAGCCGAATGGAACGTAACGTACCGTCAGAACGTTTTAACCACATCCATATGCGCCATTGGATGTTTCATATTAAAAAAATGTTTGGAGTGCTTTGTTTACCCCCCTAAAATTTCCAAATAAATATTATTTAATGTATTTAGATATATGCGGGTCAATATATGTTTTATAACTATACCGAATTTCAAGTTTCAAGTTCACGTTGTTTGTGAGCAATCTTACAAGGATTCCGTTTGGCCTCTTAATGGCGCGTTTGGATTCGACCAGCTTCGCGTCTTGTCGGCTCTTTCCGATTTACTTCGGTTAGGTACACGTCTTGTCGGCTAACAATATTATAAAATTAAAAATATTTAAAAAAATATTTATATACATTGTTAAAAAATATTTCTGCGATAAATTATTTCGTAAAAATAAAGTAAGATTAACATTTTATTATCAACAACTATCTGAACGTTTGTTTTTTCGTTTTCAATTCGTTTAAATAAAAATATTTTAATTTTAGTTGTTTAAATTTAGTTGTTTCACATCTGCCACACGTCCCATGACGGCCCACAATTTCTTCCTTTTGAAGAACGGAACCCTAAAAATGCAGTCTTTTCGAAATGTTATCCTTTCAAGGTTTTAATAAAATTTAACTATTTTCAAGTAAATACTTTGCTGAAGTTTGTCTCATGTTGATTCGTTAAGTTGGAAAGAGATATTAAAAACAATTTAAATAACTATTCCTTAGTTTTGCCCAAGTGATGGTATTTAGATTGTTAAGACGTCATTTCAAATAATAGTTCAAGTCGCCATGCAAAACGTCGCAGGGTGGAAGGGGGAAGTCCCCCCCTTCGTCTGTCGTATCGATATCCGTGGAGCGTCCTTTAAATTCTTCTTCGATTTAAAGTTCGCTATAGACAACACGCACGTTACGGTAATTGTAGACGCGTTATTTGTATGTGGCGGATTCAATGATATGAAATTCAACATACATGGGAGAAATAATTCATTTAACGTACAATAAAATATAGATTTTCAAGGAAATGTAGATTCACACAGTACTTTTATGTTCGAATTGAAAACTGTGCATTGTTAAAACAAAGCCGTTAACGTCAACAAACCGAGTGAGAAACGAATAGCTCCTCACATCCAATGCTATCAGTTTACGTCACTTCTTGACGGGGAACGATAATAATTTCATATAAACCGCGGCTGTGTAGGAGTAAGCAGGCGTTTATTATTACCAACGACTGATCTAGGTATATCGACGTTACCTACTTTACGTCTGCGAAACTTAATTAACTATTCCATTGACGTCATGGTGGAGTAATTTATTGGATCTCGTACTTAGCTTGGGCACCCAGCCTTTTCATTGCGGGAGACTATGTTATACACTTGTATAAAGCCAAATTACATGGTGTGGATTTAATAATATGTTAGTGGTAACTATTTAGAGGTAGGTAGGGAGGTATTTGGTTCGATTTGTCGTAGAAGGGAAAAAAACATTTTGATAAAATGTATTTTAATAATTCTCGTTTGACTATGTAAGTAAGTAGCGTAGAAAACTTTAGGATGAATAGAGACTTTGTATTAGTCGAAAATCAGTGTTTTTCCGTATGAGCTAATATGGACGTTACGGGTGTTCTAAAATTTTTACTACGTTACAAAAATTATTTTCAGATCCACACTAAATATAGTTTGTACCATTATTTTATTGCAACTTATGTAGAAGTTTATGACTAAAGTGGCTCCTTATCGATTCATTCGTTATTTTCAAGAATTTTATATAGATACGAGTAAATATATATTTTGTCAAGCGAGCTCGACTTGTTGAGGATTTATTTTGTATTGTGACGTCGTCTAAATCGAACGACGATATTTGATGTCGAAAAGATGTATAAAAATTTATACGGTGATTTGGTTACATTTTTACGTCATAACTTTCCTTTGTTAGTAGTTTTTCTAACCGATCATAGACAAAATTATTCTTTACAAAGTCAGCAAAATATAGATATGTGTTTGTGATTTTGTTTATTAATTGATTTGTTTTACCTATTGTGTAATTTTGTAGGATTCTTTTCGAAAATTTACTAAAAAAAAAGACTTGTTGAAGATTTCTTTTGTTTTGTGACGTCGTCTAAATCGAACGACGATATTTGATGTCGAAAAGATGTATAAAAATTTATACTGTGATTTGGTTACATTTTTACGTCATAACTTTCCTTTGTTAGTAGTTTTTCTAACCGATCATAGACAAAATTATTCTTTACAAAGTCAGCAAAATATAGATATGTGTTTGTGATTTTGTTTATTAATTGATTTGTTTTACCTATTGTGTAATTTTGTAGGATTCTTTTCGAAAATGTACTAAAAATAATCTATAACTTTTTTGATTCGAGTCTTTATTAATGGGAAATTATTTTTTTTCATTCTACATTTTCTGAATCAAAATTACATTTAAAAAAATTCATATTCATGAACAGAGCCTTCGTGAAAAAAGAAAACTTAAGCAAAGCACTAAATTACCAGTATAACAAATGTTTCTTTTGGCGTAATAATATTCATTTGGCTCAATATCGAACAGCAGAGCCTTCGTGAAAAAAGAAAACTTAAGCAAAGCACTAAATTATCAGTATAACAAATGTTTCTTTTGGCGAAATAATATTCATTTGGCTCAATATCGAGATGGACTGTAATTTCAATTTTCAATCGAGATGGACTGTAATTTCAAATTTCAAATAAATTTAGGGCTAACAGTTCTTGGGACGTAATTTAGAAGAAAAAAAAGTGCATCCTGGTGAAGTTCCATAGTTTGATATTCACATTAAATCTGTAAATATTTCGCAAAACGGTGCTTAAAATTTAAAAATTATAAACGAAGCTTTAGATTAATTGTACTGTTTAGGAAATCAATAATTGAGGTTTACATTCTTGAGAACATGCGATTACAACAGTGTTGATACGATTGATCTTAATAAAAAAATTAGTCGAATAAGATCGTTAACACGATTGATTTGTTATCAAAAAACTAGTCAGAACGTGCTCATTTTACAACTTATAATATAATATGATTTGTTATCAAAAAACTAGTCGGAACGTGCTCATTTTACAACTTATAATATAATATGATTTGTTATCAAAAAACTAGTCGGAACATGCTAATTTTACAACTTATAATATATGATTTGCTATCAAAAAACTAGTCGGAACATGCTAATTTTACAACTTATAATATAATATGATTTGTTATCAAAAAGCTAGTCGGAACATGCTCATTTTACAACTTATAATATAATATACATATTTTTTCTTCAAACCCACTGGGCTTGAACACTAGAAATCAATGATGAACATAAGCAGTGACACATCTGCCATTACACTAGAAGTATCATAACTTCGCAGTCTATAATTGATGTTATTATTCGTGGTCATGAATTGTGCCGCTGTGAGTTGTTTTCGTTTTACATTACGAATTTTGGCTCCAATCCAACAACGGGATACTTAATACGTTTCTATTCGTATTCTTCGCCAACACCTTCCTATGAGTCGGATCAAATTAAATTTCCTAGTCACAATCATGTAATAATGGCTGCATTTTTTTTTGAGAAATAAAATTTCTTTTACATTTTGGGAAGTTCGGTTGAAAAATGAAACAAAAGATAGTGAGGAGAGTTTTATATTATAATTCTCCACTGCGCGTGAGCGGATAGGAGATAGGCAGTAAAATATTGACTAATTAATTTACAAAACCGCGTAAGCGGGAAAAATCAATTGAATAAGGAAAGACATGGAGATTTTATGTTAAAAACAATTCTGGTATTTATTAGATATTGGATTTCATATTCCACTTTTTTCCTTTGAGGTTAAGGATATATAAAGAAGTTTAACGTCTTATGCGTGTTTTTATTAATTTTTTTATATTTATTGACACGTAATGCCTAACGCCAACTAACGATAAACCGATTTTACACTGACCATCTTTTGTTAGAGAGCCAGGTTGAATTTCAGTGTTTGGGTAATTATAGCATGTTGGACCATCAGCCATAAATTAATATTAATCGTAATTTTGTGAAATTATAATTTGTTGTCTCTTTTTTCTCATGATTTCCTAATCGGTTTAATGATTGATTATATAACGATAATTATACTAGTATAGGGAACACAAAATTGTGCCAAATTCCAAGGCTCTAGTGAAAGGAAAGTAACATTTGCATGTTACGAAATTTGGCCGTCACAAACAGGTTGACGTGTGATCGGTAGAAACGTGGGACGTTTACGAAGGTAAATAAATTTAACCTTATGCTATTTTTAGACATATAACTTTTTGCTGTTTTTTTCTGAGTTCATACCGCTATAATAAGCTTATAAGATCACTCACATGTCTGTCCATCTTTCTGAATGTCAGAGCCTTTTTTGTCAGAAACCGTTTTACGTAAGAGTCTATTTCAAATAGTAATGACATTTTTGATAGAGATAAAGTATATTAATCCACTCATCTCAATAACTAACACTCATAGACATTTATATCGAAATGTTATAAGTGGCAAATTAAGTACTAGATTTTCGTCTTTGCCTATATGTTGAAGGGTATTGAAGTTGATAGAGTTAACTTTTAGGAATTTCAAAACTGTTTATTTTTGCATATTATGTACGATTATTCTAGAGATAATTCTGCAAATATCCATAACAATTTTGCTTAGAAACTGGTTAGCGTAGAAATTTGAAATATCGAATATATTTGGCGTTAATTTTGTAGAAATTAATTATCACTTAATTTTTATTCACAACTAAATGAAACTACGTGATATAGTATTATTTCTACTTTTTTCAAATAATTAACCACAATCTAGGTTTCGTTGTGTGACAACATCTTCAAGTAGGCTATTTTTAAAGATCTCTACGAAATCTTTACAAATTTTTCTTACATTTTTGTAGAGATCTTTACAAATTGCTCACCTGTTCACTCAGATGTTGTAATACAACGAAACCTAGGTCGTCGCTAAGAATTTAAATAAAGTAGAAATAATACTACATCACGTAGTTTCATTTCGTTGTAAATAAAAATTAATTAGAAATTTGGCATTATGGTAAAGCATATTAAGCCGCATATATCTCTGAAAAGTACTTGGAATTTTCTTTTATGATATCCTGTATCCGGTGGAATTTTTATACGTCCATTGAATATTCAATTCATAAGGATATCAGAACTAGTTTTTTTTCGGAATTGTATGTAAAGCAAACAATATATTCCTCCCTATCTCCGAAATTGCTGAACAAGTGAAGATGATATAAAAACACTGTTACTAGAAGTCTATATAATTGTTTTATTCTAAATTTCATAGTTTTTTAAATATTCATAGGCCTGTGAAAGATTTGTGAATATTAAATAGAAATACTATACCTGTACCCTTAAATGTTTATACGTATATGAGTGTTTATGGGACGCTGGCCTTATACTGCGAGTTCTACTCGGCCGTTAATCTTTTTGAAAACTCGTAACAACTTCGCTTCTATTAGATAGGTATAAATTGCGATCATGTTATAGTAAAAGCCGTTCAGTTCTACGTTATATATATATATATATATATATATATATATATATATATATATATATATATATATATATATATATATATATATATATCATAAAAACTGTTACTAGAAGTCTATCTAAATTTTTTCTATTCTAAATTTCATAGTTTTTTGAGATATCCATAGGCCTGTGAAAGATGCGTTAGGCAATATATTTACATCGAAATATTATAACTGTACCCTTAAATGTTTATACGTATATGAGTAAGAGTATATGGGACGCTGGCCTTATAGTGCGAGTATAAGGCCAGAGTCCTTATACGTGCTACTCGTACCTAATAAATTTATTTTACAGATATATTTCCTTCCTTTACGTGTTTCCTTATAATATTGGCATATTCGAAACTACTGAGTAATTGTACTTTCTTCTTATAAATCGGCCGTCAATCTTTTTTAAAACTCGTAATAATCTCGCTTCTATTACGTTACGTGCGATCTTGTTCCAGCAACAACCGTTCAGTTCTATATATCCCTTCGGATAAACTATTTTTTTTTATTTTATGACAATAGCATCGACCAATTAACCAATTTACGTGTAACTAGAGGCGATAAGATATCCGCGTATGATGTGCAAACATTATCATCAATACTATGATAAGACATTCGCGTTGTACACGACCTGTATATACCGTCGTTTATCTTCAATTGTGTATTTGACAAATACACAAAGTGCCGTTGAATGTTTTGAAATATGGGTCAAGTTCAGTGTTGCGTCGGGCGAAGTGATGTCGACAGCTGCGCCCGTAGTGGTCCGGGTCGTTAACAGAGATAGTTGGCCGATACTGTAACGCGCGCTTGTTTTTGATCAAAGAGTTTCTCATTAATGACATTAGAAGGAGCTTGATGGCGGCGAGTTTTCCCCCGATTAGGATAAGGTAATCAATGTGCGTCGTTTTGCGCACGTATTTTATGCGGTTATGAAGCAATAACTTAAACCGGTTTATTCCAGATAGCTTTAGTTGCTATCTATAAGAATAGAAGGGTTCGTAACGGTTACGCCGTTTTGCAGAATTCTTCATTAGATATCATTGTTTCGGCGTTTTAATATAATTTAAGAAAATTCTAGATTATGAATATAATTTCTTAAACTTATTAAATTCTGGTGAAATATAACAGAAGATAGAGGGTAATATCCGATTTTAAGCCTCCTTTACAATATGTGCTTGTTTATAATTTGCATTGAAAATAAGTTTAAAAATTCATGGATCAAGTTTGCTCAACTACGCATTAGAAAAATATTTGAAGTAAGGTAGTTTAATAAACTTTTTTGTATCTCGAGAATGACTAGATTAGTAACAGTGCATGAATGGAAAGTATTGTCTATATGTCATAAGACGTGTATTGTACAGAGCAATGAAAACATTTTCTTTCGATATTTATAGTTATTTGTATGTGACCTTTTTAGTAGGAAATAGTATTAAATAAAAAATAGCGAAATTTAAGCTTTATAAATTTCAGATGAAGCTGTGTGTTCATATATATTGGAATTATGAACGGGGTAGTATTAAACTATCAATATGGAACATACTAATATTTGTTAGATAGTGAAGGTTCTCCTTTTCTATTTGGATACATATTTTTATAATTACTCGTATACGAGAAACTACGAAATTATTTTTGGAAATATAATTTGAACTTGAGAACATTCTTCATTTTTTAAAAGTTTTTGTCCAGTTGAGACCTTATTTGACTTTTTTTTAAAATTTACTCACTTTTAGTAATGGCATCTGATAATAGGTTTCCGATAATCCGATAATAGGGATCTGATAATAGATAGCATAGAATAGAATAGGTTTCCCATAATAGGGATCTGATAATAGATAGCATAGGATAGGTTAGGTTTCCGATAATAGAGATCTCATGATAGATAGCATAGGTTTCTGATAATGGGGGTCTGATAATAGATAGCATTGGATAGGATAGGTTTCCGATAATAAGGATCTGATAATAGATAGCATAGGATAGGATAGGTTTCCGATAGTAGGGATTTGATAATAGAAACCAAAAGCGTTTTGAATTTTAACAAAACTCAAAACATAAATGTCAGTGTACTAGATACATAGTAATTTTAGTATGGAATAAAAATATACTCTATTCAAAATAAACAAAAAGTATTTAGTAACAATCAAATAATGCACTGCATTTGAATTTGAATATCGATTTCAAACTCATTTTCAAATATTTAAAGACGAAGTAATAATGTTTAAGTAAATATAAATGAAGGTGTTCTTAACAATGGTTAGTGATGTTTTTTTCAAGTTGAAGAAAAAAATTTATTGAAAAAGGTATCCTTAGTTATCAAAAATTTTATGAAAAAATACAGTCAGACAAAACAGTGCCCCAAAGAAATGTGGGAACATTGAATGGTATGGCGAAGTGGCGTAGCTAACTTTTTTATTACTCATATTTGACATATTTTACTACATTGTGCTTTCGAAAGAAAGTCCAATCAAGTGAAATATGGATTATTTCAAATATACGACAAAATATTGTATTTTGTTGCTAACTTAACTAATGCACTAAATTTTGGGCTAATTTAATTTAAAAGTTTAAATTTCCCTTTTTTATCGTTTTGTGGAGTCAAAAGGAAATAAAATTAATAAGACCAGCCTCATAACTTTTAATAAAGTGCAAAAAAATCAGAATTCGTTTTATTTTTTAAAGAAAATGCTCGTTTTGATTTTATTAGAATATATACGGAAAATTTTATTAGAATACATACGGAAAATGAGGGAAAACTGTATCCTAAAATACAGACGTGAAAACGCGAACGACTGTGAATAAAATGAACATCATGACAGTCCTTCAACATAGACCTGAATTCTATATAGTACTCTTTAACATACATGCACCCAGATTATGGAATCGATTAAATACAAATGTAAAAAATGCATTCTTACTGTGTATTCAAAAGTCACCGAAAGTAACGTTCTTTATCGAAATCTATTATGAAACTCAATCTTTACTATCCCTACATCTGACGTGTCACTTGTCTTCTTCTATTTAACTTTGAATTATGAACTATTTCTAATTCTAATAAATATATATATATATATATATATATATATATATATATATATATATATATATATATATATATATATATATATATATATTTATATGTTATCTACCGTATATGCACCCAGATTATGGAATCAATTAAATACAAATATAAAAATTCCGTTTTTACTCTTTGTGTTCAAAACTTATAGGAAGTCACTTTCTTTAAAATAATCTATTATGTACCTCAATCCTTACCACATCTGAGTTTGACGTGTCTCTTGTCTTCTATTGTAACTTTGCATATGTATTGTTCCTAACTCTGATAAATATATTTATGTATTCTCTACTAAATATGCACCCAGTTATGGAATCGACTAAATACAAATGTAAAAAGTGCGTTCTTACTGTGTGTTCTCAAGTCATCGGAAGTCACTTTCTTTAACGAAATCCATTACTTACCTCAATCTTTACTACCTCTGCGTTTAACGTGTCCCTTTTCGTCTTTTAATTAACTTTGTACTATTTACTATTTCTAACTCTGATAAATATATGTATATATGGGCAAACTTGTTAATTTTTTTGTGTATTGTTATTAACCAGCTTCATGTATATTGTACACTGATTGCATTATAGCTATTCTAGCCACGAGTCCACAATCTGCGTATTTAGCTTTATACGTTATCAGAAATATAAAAATAACGGTTCATAACTTTGTACGTTACTCATTCTATATATTGAGGGTAATGAATAAATGCAATAAGAAAGCGATGGGGTCATTGAAGATAATATGAACTGAGAAAATAATTGATAAAGAATAAACAAGAAAATATGACAATTCGAACACTTGGGGCTACAGGGAAATAACAATAATTGCGTAGTTCTGACGTCTGTCACTTAGAGGAAATACAATACCAACAGCGGGTCATCAAAGCGTGTGCATAAACGTGATCACACGAAGTAAAGTTTATCACATTTTTTTACCGATCAACCGTCATTCGCGTAATAGGGAACAAGCTTTTGGCATTTTTTCAAAGTAATCTCATTTTCATTGCTATCAAATTATCTTGTTTCTTTCATTTTCAACACAAAGCAATGCTCCCGTATTTTGTTATAAGTATATAACACTGTTAGGCTTAACCAATCTTGCCTTCTACATACGTTTATTGTTTGTTGTTCAGTGTATCGTCGATTATATCGACTGTCAGCGTTGGTCTATTCATCGACTTAAAATTTTCCAAGAAGTTGGCGGTAAATTGTCGTTTCGCTACAAAATATCTTATACTGACCCGATTACGAGAAATAAACGGGGATTTACCGAGTAGGGATCACGGTAATTCCCCGTTTCGTTTCAGGGCTCTCGGTTTTATCGTCATTTTTATTAGATTATAGCAGAGTTAAAAAGAGTGTTTCATGTTTAGCTAGGTATAAGCGGTCTAGAGGCTACAATAAGTTTAGTTATGGAAAAAAATTGGATAGGTTTAAGACCACACAGTGGAAGTGAAAAGTTTGGCAACCAATATAGTCTGTATGTGTGATAGATTTTGGATACGGAATTTAAAAAAGCAAGTTAAATTATTTTCAATATAAAATATTATTTTTTACATACATAATAAATATTGTAGCGGAAATGCAAATTATGTATCATTCGTAACATTATCATAATTTTGAATATCATGTTTATATATGTATCATTATCATAATATCATATTTATTATATGTATAATAAACACATAAACACAAGGAGCGAAACGCTGCGTGATGGCAACGCGAAGTTTTTTTTCGATCTCAAATGATATCACATTCGGCCGCTCGACGTTCCTCTCGTTCAGTGGGATTCGGCCTAGCGCCGAGTATATCCGAAATGAAACACGCGTGTGACGTGAACTCGCAAAATGTTTCGTATTAAACAAAAATTGACAAGGTGAGCCAAAAGATGGTTTTATGTCAAAAACAGGAACGCGCTGATGGCTTGATATAGTCGATCAATGAAGTTAGCTATAGAAAAATATTTTGTTAGCGAGGCCGCCTTGCTGCTGCTTCTATTCAATAATTCCACACAGTAGCACTTCTCATACACGTAGCAGTAGGCGGTCGGATGCGGTATATTTAGTGAAAGACGGCGGCTTGACGTAATCACCGTCCCGCGCCTTATCTATTTTGGATGCGCGTGCGTCATTGCCTTATCGCGGGCCGGGGCGGGTGGCGCGCACTCTCCGTCTACGGCGTTTAGGGCCACCGCCAACCGGCTCGAGGGAGGACCCGGCCTTCAGTATCGGGCCATAAATATTAAGTAGCACGAAAAGAGGACCAATTTGTCATAGTGGCCGATAAATATTTCAGTATTTTCCTGATGTTTTAATAATGCAGGTCTGAGGTGTGAGTAATATGGTAGGGAAATCTACAAAGCGATTGGTCCAAGGTATTTGGGTTATAAATACGTGGTACGAAGCTAAATTTATCTGTCTCTTATGTCACTAGATGTGTGATACAATTTATCTCCGGTGACTAAAAGTCGATAAAATCTATACATTTCCTGTAACTAAGACGATTCTGAAGCGTTTTTTCGCCAGATAAAAGCTTTCAGCATTATGACTTCTTTATGAGGGCGTTCGCCTTTATTATCAGTTCTTAGCTCCCTAAAGTCAAAGGATGATGATTTATAGTTTATCATTCGTCAGAATTCAAGAAGGAATTTCTGACTTGAAGTGTCATCAAAATTGGTGTAGTTGATCTCGACTTTATCGCGAACATATAAAGATACATAGGCAAATTTAAAACTTTATTTATTATGTTGGCTAATCACAATTTAGTACAAGATTTTTTTTAAAAAGGTCATCGAAAGTTCCAGACTATTTTATTACAAGGTATAAATAGGGTGAAATGCGCTCGGTTAATGATAGTCGCGCCAATCCCGCAAGTCTATTACATCAAAAAAAACTAAATTTTTAATTAACGTCGAGTACAGATTTATAAATATATATATATATATATATATAAATATATATATATATATATATATATATATATATATATATGTATATATATATATATATATATGTATATATATACGTGTCGGGGAATAAGTATGACAATGTGATAATGATAGTACAAAAAATATGCTATTCGTTGGATATAAAGGAATAAATTGTCATTGAAATTAAACGTAAAACACGCTTTTTTTCTAAATGAGTGCAAAAAAATTATTATTACACAACTATTCTTAATACACGCAATACTTGCCGGCGCTTACCCGGCCGGCTAGATGTCTTCGCAGTTGTTCGCGGGTTATTCCCCTGTGCGGGGCTGAATAATGTGCGCAAGTATCGTGTGTACGAAAAATATGACAAATAATTATGAATGTTTTTTTCAAAATTTTTTATTTTAAAATTTAAAACATGCATTTTTTTTCATTTTTCTGAAAAAAAATGCATGTTTTAAATTTTATTTTAACAACAATCAACTATTTTTCAGTCAACGAGTAACGTCTTTCTTTGTCAGACACTTATTCCCGGGCACAGTATATATATATATATATATATATATATATATATATATATATATATATATATATATATATGTATATGTATATGTATGTATAAGTATGTATGTATACATTGCATTATTATTGAAGCGATGTAATCTCGCTTATTTCCACAAGCAACGATTATCTCTTATGTAGTTTTATTAATTCAACGTTTTATTAAGGCTCCGTTCATTTTTGCAGGATGTTGTGTTAATCATTAGAGATATATGAACAAATATTATTCATGTGCATAGTAGAAAGCAAGATAAGGTATTTAAAAATATTTATCACGTACAGAAAATACAAAATCTCACTTCTTTCCGTAGTTCAGGTTAGGTGAATTTCAGACTGTGATGAAACTATTTTTACAACCAATTTTTTTTTGGAAACTACCAGAAATTGGGCTACATTACTTTGTAATTTGTAAGTGTTTTTACTGTTCCGAATATTTCGGTTTAAAGTTTAATTTCGTGAAAGTCGCATCTAAAAGCTTTTAATTATATTTATATAATTTCAATACAAGCAAATACTGGAACAGGTATAAAGAGAAACAACAATTCTAAATATTAATGAAACTTCTTAGTACGTGCCACAGTTTGAAAAAATATACGGGAGTAAAACGGCGACCGCGACACGACCAAGTGTCCGACATACCGTAGACAGTCGGGTTTGTCCGTGCGTCTTCGTCTGGTTCCGCTTCTTTCTTGTTATGTGTACATATATGTTCATTTCAAACCATCTGAACTGACTGGATCCTTTTCAATTTACTTTTCTTATTGTTTCATAATTCTATGTCGTAACATGATACCACCTTTCAAAGCATATTTATTTTGTACAAATCCACGAAACGAAGTTATTTTCACCTCTATTGCGCGTGTCTTGACATATATCTTTTAATTTTGTTTGCTATTCTTGTGGAAAGTGTTTAGAATCACTATTTATATAAAAAAAAAACATAACGTCAATGCGAAAACACGTGTTAGCTTCGTTTTTATTATTTTATAAATTATATCGGAATATTATATAAAATTACACAGTATTATATGAATTTTATTTTCTTTATTTACAGGTAAGACTGGCAAAGAATATGATCACGTTTGGCTGGCAACAGTATGTACGCAATGGATAAGTACTTTAATATCTATACTAATGTTTTTCTGTTGTAACCTCAGCAATTTGTTCGCGTTTTCACCATTGAAAAATCTAATACTTTCCGAAATATTATTGCACTTACTTATTATATGTATTTTATATGATTATATCGATTTTTCTAATTTTTTAAATTTTTATTACCTATACCTCGCAAGACGTAATAAGTCTCAACTAGCTGACCCGTGCGAAGTCTTCGCACTATATCGCCATCTAGCGTGTTCCAAGTATACAATTTGGCTAAGATATTTGATGTGTCGCCCACAGATGGCGCTCATGCCAATTGTTATAAAAATTAATTTTTTATTAACAAAAATATTTTTTTCCAATTATTTTATATTTTTAGCCCAAAGTAGAAAACATAAGCTTTAAGTGGGTATTTTTTTTATTTTTTTTGGTGCAGTAGTTAAAGAGATCGAGCCGCTCGACCAAAAAACACCTTTTAGAAATAATATATTTAGATAGTAATAAGTCTCAATATTGTTTAGTTTGTAATTAACAGGGCGGTTATTGTTTTTTGGTCTTTGACTATATTTTTGGGTTTATTATGAACAAATTGACATGATTGAGTGTGTTTTATGTATCAACATCGAATGAAAACTATGACTATAAGTGTTTTTTTAGTAAAACTACTTAATGAAATTCTAATTCGACCGAGTACGATACAATATCATTTAGGTGCTTATAAAAACTGATGTTTTTAACTAAAATGTGAAAATACCTTTCACTCGCTTCGGAGATTACAAATTGGGATTGTTCGTAAGGTAGCGTAGCTTTTAATTTTGTAAACCTTTTTAGGTTTTTTTTTCATTTTAATTTAGCCGTTATAAGTGGCTCTACCCTTAATGTAGAGCCACTTATAACGGCTAAATTAAAATTAAAAAAATATTTAATAATGAAAAAAGTATTTTCTCTACCTGAGCCTCTTGTTGGCATAAGAATAGTATGATGGTTTATAAAAAAATGTATTTCTTTACACTTTTCAAAGATTACAATTTCAGTGTTTTTTTAAATTTAAATAGGATGATGATAAGAGATTTATTTTATATCTATAACAATTTGCAAAATATAACGTTATATTTCAATAATTAATAACGAAATATTTATGGGAATATATTTTCACAGCCGACTACTTGATGTCGTAAAAAAGTATGAAATTCTGATGTAAATAATCCAATTCTCGATGCTAACTTGGTAAAAAGATGATGACTACGTGAGCGTAGGAATTTATTAGTTACGAAGAGCGTGAATCTTTTTAATAACCAACGAACAAAATATTTTCATACAAGAACCCAGAAATCATTTTTTAAGTAAAATATCTCAAGTTGTAAAAGCTTACACAAGGCTTTTTTGATAACTTTCTTATCTTACTTTGTTCCACAAAGTCGTGGTGTAGATATATTTTTAACAGCTTATACTAAATTTCACTAGGAATTAGTATTAACAATTAATTCTGGCACCCTTGGTATTAGACGCTGTAATTTTGCTTTAGTTGCAAAGGTTGCTAACCTTGATAGCGTTATTACTATTAATACTATCTTTCTAATACAGTATAATTTAATGGGATATAGTAACACACTTCTTGGAAAATCACTTTTCATTGAATACTAATTGGCAAACGATTAGACACTATACTCTCTGTATTGCAAACTCTGGCACCCTCGATATTTGACGCTGTCACTTTGCCTTAGTTGCAAAGGGCGCTAACCTAGATAGCGTTGGAAATATTAATAATGTCTCTCTAATCCAATATAATTTATGATATATAGTAACACACCTCTTGGAAAATCACTTTTCATTGAATACTAATTGGCAAACGGTTAGACACTATACTCTCTGTATTGCAAACTCTGGCACCCTCGATATTTGACGCTGTCACTTTGCCTTAGTTGCAAAGGGCGCTAACCTTGATAGCGTTGGAAATATTAATAATGTCTTTCTAATCCAATATAATTTATGAGATATAGTAACACACCTCTTGGAAAATCACTTTTCATTGAATACTAATTGGCAAACGGTTGAACACTATACTATCTGTATTGTAAACTCTGGCAGTGTTATCTTTGATAGTGTTGAAAGCATTAATGATGACGTTCTAAACCAGAGTAATTTACGAAATATAATGATGTACCTCGTGGTGAATCACTTTTCCATTAAATGCTAATTAGCAAGCGAATAGACAATAATACTGTCTGGTGAAAACAAAACGAATGCCAAGGTCGGTAATATACGATTGTTGACGTTAACGTTCGAGTTGACGTTGTAGACAAACGTGAGCCAAATTTGCTTCCAAATTTATGTCTAATTATTAACACATTTAATGTCATGCTTAGTGTCAGTAAATATCTATGTATATCTAGGGTTATCACCTGTGAAGTCTTTATAACCGGATAAAGACATGGAACCGAATTCATTTTCTTAATATCCTAGAAAATTCATAGAATTTTCATGAACTTACCCGATTTTAATTTTAAGTCTACTGTAGATACAAAAATATTATGCCTAGATTTGGATGTTAGTCGAAAAAATGTAAATGGTTTAGGCAAGTCATAAATTAAGGTAAAACACAATGTGTAGTACACTTCTGTACTCCCATGGGGGAAAGCTCAGGCACGTCTTGCAAGTAAATATTTAAAAATTTCTCATTCATTCTTCTTCTTAATTTATACATAAAAAGTTCCGTCTTGTGTCAACATCATTGTCATAAGCCGGAAGACGTCTGCTGCTGAATATAGGTTTTCCTCATAAATTCTCAGAAAGATCGATTCCGTGCTACTTGCATTAATTACTTGCCGCGACTTTTATCAGGTCACCAGTTCATCTAGCAAGGGATACTCCCACTCAGCGCATTCCGGTACGTGGTCGCCAATGGAGAATCTTTCTTCACTAATGGTCACCAGTTATGCGCAATAAACGGCCTGCCACTTCAGTCTGCCAATCTTACGAGATGTGTCGGTAACCCTGGTTCTCCAAGATATCTCCGTTTTATGGCTGACATTACATAGAGAAACTCAGAACCTTTGCCATAGCTCGCTGAGTGACTTGATGTTTTTTTTCGAGGCCAATAGCAAGAAGCCATGTCTCACTTCCGTATCTCATCACTGGCAACGCATAATCGTTGGACTTTTATCCTCAAACATTGGGGTATTTTTTTATATATTTTTTCAACATAAATAAGTTTTATATATTTAAGGAGATATTTTTGATTTGTTATTTATTTCACACTCTTCCTTCTAGACGCTTTGTAAAGGCAATAACACTACAGAAATTGTTTACCGAGCGTACAACAACTTTCCTACTTGTAAAAGTAGTTATAAACTTTTCAAGCATGAAAGGGTTGTATCAAGAGTTGGAATTTTAAGTTTCCATCTACCTGGAATTTTTCTCTTCGAAATGCTTTAAATGTCGTGGAATTTTTAAGAAAGTATGGTAGAATTTTTAAGAAGGCAAATTATTATTAGTTCAATATACTTAAAGACCATTGCTCTTTTAGTCATTTGCAATAGGGTATTTGACTATATTTTTGAAGTTATACTTCTTTGGGCGCGTTATGAAAAAACGATGAGAGTGAAATTTTAAGATTCGTCACATAAAAGTTACAGTATGAAGTTGCAGCGGTTGCAGTCTCGAAACAAAAACTATTGGCACCATCGTCGCCTCTGTTCACTGTTTTCATATTCATAGTATTTATCCACATGTTTCTAGTGTCTACATTCACACACGTGTTTTAGTTTCATATAAGTGCGATTTATATATGTGCTGATAAATTATATTCAGTAGTGATTTAAATTCAATATTTTGATTAATATATTTACTATTCGTAAATATTAGTGAAAAAAATTGTGTTTATAGACTTTTTCAAGTGCTCCAATATAATTGAGGTTATCTATCCGTATGTATCATTTAATGACGCCAAAGAAGTATAACTTCTCATGCGCGTACATAAGTACACGCACCCTTTTTTATTACTAGAATAGAATAAGTAATAATATTAAAAAGGGTCGTACCTAGGAATGTTCATTCCAAAGTTATAACGACTTAAAAACATACGAGCTACAATTTGCACGAAAACGCTGCATACAAAAAACAACTGGCTTATAACGTCACTGGCCAGTTATTTAGCATTAATTATAAGGGAGTTTGTTAAATATTGTTAGTATCTTGTTAAATATTGTGTTTAAGTTATATATCACATATTAAATTCATAATAATTTTTCAATTAAATGAACAAACAATTGACACTTTCCCATTTGGAAGTTTCGTTTAATTGTTTGTTATACTCGTATGCATTATTTTTTTCATCATAAGGTTTTTTTTTAAACCTACACAATTTTACAAAAAATATCGACATCAGTCGAATACTCTATTGTTAGAGATGTAGAAAATAATATTTAAGAAATATTTTACCTTTAAGCGTGTTAGGTGTCCGAAATAAAATTGCGTATATTGTTGAACGATTCTGACGTTAGGAGTCTTAATTTAAAGATGAATTTAATGAATGCGTGTAAAATACGGTATTTATAATTTTTAAAAGGAATCATTTTAAGATTTACAAGTTTACATTCAGGTAACTTAGAATTCTTAGATACAGAAGTAATAACATTTTATAAATATTTTGACTTTGAGCGTGTTATTAATCGTAAGTTTCGGGGAAGACCGCATATATTATTGGATCCGATTAAGGAATATTTGAATGATTTTAACGTTAGGAGTCTAAATTTAAAGATGAATTTGATGAGTGCGTGTAAAATACGGTATTTATAATTTTTAATATTTAGAAGTTTACATTCTGGTAACCTAGAATTGTTAGAGATATAGAAGTAATGACATTTCATAAATATTTTGTCTTGTAGCGTGTAATGAATCATAAGTTTCTAGGAAGGCCGTATATATTATTGGATCCGATTAAGGAATATTTGAATGATTTTAGCGTTAGGTGTCAAATGATTTTAGCGTTAGGTGTGTAAAGAGCTTATAATTATGAACGAGTGAGAAAATTTAAATTTGTTGAGAAATTATTTTAATGTTTATATGTGCACATTGTCTTTTTTAAGATGTGAATTATAATTGACATCAGTAAATACGTAAAGATCACAAATGCTTCATAAGAATATGTGTAAATGTAGCACTAGCGACAAAAAAACAGACAAAGATTGGCTATAATTATTTGCATACAAAAATAACGGAGTAATGTGAACAAACAAGACAGAGGGGCAATGACTTAGAAGGACAGTTCTGGACCATTGCGACGGACAAATTGTGGACGCGGTCACGTCACTCTTGAATAATTTGGATTTCGCAAAAGCATATAATTTTATGCATACTCCAAATATTGTAATTTTTTTTAAGCAATAATCGTTTTTATCCTTTAATTTCATATTAATCATGGCGGAAACGAGATTTACAAGCGTCATTAAGCTGGGTAGGCGTATGAGAACGTACAGAACGATTAGGTTTGACGCAACACCTAATATTGAAACTGAGTGTTTGAGGTTATCAGCAGATCCACTGTGACGTCACATTACAATTTGGAGGAAATCAATTTGGAAATGAAGAATCGAGAAATTGTACTGTTTTTGTGCGGTGTTCTACAGAAGTTATAAAGGTATTTCACAAAATCATTGTTTGGTTGCTATTAATATGCTTGTGCATTGGGAATGATCGAAATAAATGATTTCGGGGGCTGCTTTGATAATATAAAAAACATCGATACAGGGTGGTAACGACACGCCTATACTGCAGTGTGAATGGAGTAAAATACTGGATGGCTCAAAATTTTGAACAAATATGGGGTATGTTGTGGTTTTAATATAGAAAGTATTAAATAAAGATTACAAATTAATTCTGATAGTAGAATTAATTGCGACTTTTTTATATACCTAATAATTTACGTGATTTTGTATTCAGAATTAAAATGAGTTTAATTATTAAGTAGCGGAAGTTGATAGTTTTCTCGGCCGAATTCGCTTCATTATAATGAGAGGTAAAATGAAAGTATAATAAAATGTAATTATATAAATTTTAATTAATATAGAAAAAAAAGGATGGAAAATGTTAACTTTCATGATTTAGTAAAAAATTTGACTTCGTAAATTTTTGCGTGTATTTATGTAAGTAAAATAAGGGCAGCAAGTAAATTCGACAAGTTTTATTGAAATAACTAATCTATATTTCAGTTTTAAAAACGCGTATAAATTATGTGAGAAAATAAAAACTTATAACCTTTTTTATAATCGGTACAGATATTGGTATTACCAGAAATGATCTCTTTTTAATTATAAAATTTATGTAAGTAAAATAAGGGCAACAAGTAAATTCGAAAAGTCTTAATGAAATAACTAATCTATAATTCAGTATTAATAACACGTATAAAGTATGTGAGAAAATAAAAACATATAACCTTTTTTATAATCGGTACAGATATTGGTATTACCAGAAATGATCTCTTTTTAATTATAAAATTTATGTAAGTAAAATAAGGGCAACAAGTAAATTCGAAAAGTCTTAATGAAATAACTAACTTATATTTCAGTATTAATAACGCGTATAAAGTATGTGAGAAAATAGAAACATATAACCTTTTTTATAATCGGTACAGATATTGGTACCAGAAATGATCTCTTTTCAATTATAAAATTTATGTAAGTAAAATAAGGGCAACAAGTAAATTCGAAAAGTCTTAATGAAATAACTAACTTATATTTCAGTATTAATAACGCGTATAAAGTATGTGAGAAAATAGAAACATATAACCTTTTTTATAATCGGTACAGATATTGGTACCAGAAATGATCTCTTTTCAATTATAAAATTTATGTAAGTAAAATAAGGGCAACAAGTAAATTCGAAAAGTCTTAATGAAATAACTAATCTATATTTCAGTATTAATAACGCGTATAAAGTATGTGAGAAAATAAAAACATATAACCTTTTTTATAATCGGTACAGATATTGGTATTACCAGAAATGATCTCTTTAATTATAAAATTTATGTAAGTAAAATAAAGGCAACAAGTAAATTCGAAAAGTCTTAATGAAATAACTAATCTATATTTCAGTTTTAATAACGCGTATAAATTATGTGAGAAAATAAAAACTTATAACCTTTTTTATAATCGGTACAGATATTGATATGAATAGAGTTTATATTATTTGAACCTATTTTTCTAAAAGCACCTTTTACTGGTTTTGTCTATAGATTTTTATTCACGATGCTTCTTTCTTTCATATCGTTGATATGGGAAAACGGGTTTTTATGTTCATCTATTTATAAGTAAACATCTAATCTGCTAATATTAAACAAATAATGAAAGAAGAGATAAGAAAACATGCAATATGTCACATTTTGATACAAAAGATGGTTTTCCTAAATAACAAAATGCAAAACTCTAATAAAAATATACAAAATTCTCGCAAAACACGGCATTTTGTACTTTCGTGAGAGTCGGTGCCAAGCATTGCAGACGTGGCTCGGTGTGAGGACGTCATTATTCAAGTACCGACGCCTAGACAGTCACGCTTTTGGCACAGTGTCAACAAATGTACTATGTGCGAGTATATAAATAATGGGAGATAAACAATTCTTAAGCATTTGCTCGAAAAATGCTTAAGGGCGGTGCAGTCTTGACTTTTACAATCAATTGCCTTTAGGGTTGCCTTAGAAGAAAAATGGAACCTTTATATTGATCTCTCACGTGCAGGCGGACAGTTCGTCTGTCACAACCATTTTTTTTTTCAGAAACTGCTTGTAGAAACTTCAAGTTTGGCAGAGTAAAAAATAATATTTACTCTTGCACAGATCAGTAGTAAAACTCAAAGACAGTGATATGGAAATTTGAGAGATTGGGATGAAGGGCAATCGCATATGTGATAATCATTTAAAAAGGCTCGTTATAATGGTTTCAATAATATTTTTTCATAATTTAGATAGTATGGCTTCAGAGATATTCTCAAAAACATACAAAAATATATTTCCCTCCCCCGTATTTTTTAAATTACCGAACCTTAAATTAGATTAAATATTATTAAATATTTATTCCGTTATTAATTTCCTGTTAGCGATGGCTAATAAAGTAATTACGAATTCTAACGAAATAGGTTTTTTCGAAGAACCAAATTTGATATAATTTGGGCCTTTGCTTATCTACTTGCGATGAATAAGTTCTGTAATTATCGATTGGTCAATACCCCAATCGGTATTAGAGAGTAATATGGACTGTGTATTATAAGAGTGTTAAAAACGGATTACTAGATTTTCTTGCTATTTCGAACGCAAAGTTTAATAATACATGAACGCAAAGATTAATAATACATAAACATTTTTAAATTACAATTAAATGAAACTACGTGATGTAGTATTATTTCTACTTTCTTTAAGTTCTTTACCAAGACCTAGGTTTCGTTGTATTATAACATCTTCAGGTGGGCTAAAGATGTTGTAATACAACGAAACCTAGGTCGTGGTAAAGAACTTAAAGAAAGTAGAAATAATACTACATCACGTAGTTTCATTTAAAATGTAATATAAAAATACAACGAGAAAAACCGGATGACAATAAGCTCCAAGCAGCGTAGGCAGAGTTGGCGCATTGCCCTTCTCTTTGAAACGTTTTAATACGAGACAAATGCATTTTTTTCTAAGTGTGTTATTTGATAATACAAATAAAAAACTTAGAAAAAAAGACGTTTGTCTCGTATTAAAACGTTTCGAAGAGAAGGGCAATGCGCCAAAAAATGGAAAGTTATACTAAAAAAAAATTTGCTACATATTGATTGAGGTTGTCATGATATGAAGCTGAAGGACGGACACGGCGAAATTAGAAGTAATTAATAGTTATGCGAATGAGATTGTTGTTTCTAAGTTTGTTGTTTGATAATACAAACAACAAACTTAGAAAAAAATACGTTTATCTCGTATTAAAACGTTTCAAAGAGAAGGGCAATGCGACGCAATATGGAAAGGTATATAAACAAAAATTTTGCTACATATTGTTCGAGGTTGTCATGATATGAAGCTGAAAGAAGGATATGGCGAAATCATAAGTAATTAATAGTTATTAGAAGGAGTTTTTTGTTTCACTATGAAACCAAAAAATGTAAATACCTAATTGATAAACAATCTCACGATTGATTTCTTTAACGGTAATGATTTAGTTAATTACGCACGAAAGGTTAAATTTGATTAAATGTTAAATTATAAAATTTACATTGTGTATGTAGACATCAATCGTTTAAATATAAAGTTAGCATGGATGTAAAGATAGTGACAGGAAAATTGCCTCGATATATTATAAGATTATATATAGAAGGTTTTGATATATGCAGCTTTTAAAAAGCTCTGAAAACATCAAAATTAAGAAGAAAGCTATTGACATATGTGAACTTATATTGCTGCTAGAAAAACTTCGAATATCGACTATTGTGATAGAACCAAGACGCTACCGATGGATATGGTCAGTATTGATACGAGTATAATCCAAATATATATTCAAATGTAATGATACCCATTTCCTCTTCATTGTTACCGAGAAAACTAAAATCACATTCTTACAATAAAACTCTCCTCACTCGAAACGGTCGAGTTCTCAACTCTCACTCGAAACGACATCGTCCAACTCCCCACTCGACACCCGAAACGCCCGAGTTGAACTTTAACTTCACGGCAAGTGAAACAACTGCGAGCGTCGCGCGGCCATTGTTCGCCGCCCGCCCTCGCGCTGAACGACCCTCGAGCGGCCGCAGACGCCGCCGCGCCGCCCTAGACTTGAAGGCCAATTAATTCGCATTTGTCGTCTCCGTATACCGGGCGCATGCAAATTGTTTTATGTAACACTAGTTGTGCCCGCGCTACATTAGTCACGTTCCGTTAGAAGTCTCAATACTAGAGTGGCTCGCTGAATAGTTGATGGATTGTGCCCTTTTGTACGAGTGATTGGGTGTGAAGAGGTTTGAGGAGCTGAAGGCGAATAACAAGTCGCATTAATTAGGGGTTACGGTTGAGGTTTTATTATATATTGTCTTTGCCTCATAGTTTCCTTGGTACAGGCAAGTTTATAGTGAAACGTTCAAATTGCTTCTGATAAGCTTTTAAAGTTTAGCGTAATGGATTGTAGCTGATTTGTTTTCTATTAATCTTAACTATTCAACAGTGAAAATTCCATCTAAGTAAATTTTGCGGTTTTAGAATTGGAATGTTACACAATTTTGAAACTATTGTCACATACTCGTAGCTCTTTTATGCGTGCTTTATTTTCTAGAGAATTTGAAGTTTCGAAACAAATAGTTCGAAAATATTTTCTTTTTCAAATGAAACTTCTATTGTTATTGTAGACTAAGTTGGCATGGTATTTAATTTTAAAAGAAGAAAGCGTAACGAAAAGTGAAACCTTTCTTAGAAGTAATTAAACGTTGTAGAAAAATAAAACAATCCTGTAGAAAAATGTTATCCTATCTCTGAGACTATGATGAACAACTTTTTTCTCCGATTTTGGTCCGTCGCATTTGAAAATTTTCCTCTTTCATTAATTTTTCTGTTTGAACAGGTAACGATAATGTTTGCATCTCTGGATATAAGTGCATCAAATTTCGTAGTAAACGCAGAATATAGAATTTGTTAATCGAAATTGTAAAAAATAAACTTCCTTAAAATCCTCAAAAATGATCATATATTGTTTACGATATATTTTAGTTTTTAGTGGTACATTAACTTCTATTATCAAAATAATGACTTTTATATTATTACAGTTTTACATTTCGATAAATTATACGTTACCGAATCAGACCACGGTTTATCCTATATCCTTCAAACCCATTTGTATATCAATTTTGTTGAAGGTTCTGAATACGAAATCGTACCACCTCAATCCATAATGCGATCCTCCCTCTGCAATATTGTTATCTTCCCATAAAATGTTTAAGCCCAAAGCAACCGTTTCATCGCGGCCGCCCTAGAGCGAAGATTATGTAGGCGGCGCAGAAAAGCGAAGTGAAGACAAAACAGAAGATCCCTTTCCAATTTGTGAGACGGTTCGAGCCAATTGATTTTGTTATACCGGTATCCGGCGTACACTGTTAGTGTTACCATTAGATAAGTGTATCGATAGGCTGCAACCAAAACGAGTGTCGTAAAAGTACACGAGGCACATAACGGGCGACACGTGCGGTGAGGGCGGGCGTCTGAGTTAAGCGTTCAATCTTTTCGTAGGCGAGGTATCTCGCTTCCGTTATGTGATTTCAAGAGCTAGAACGTAGATATAGTCGGTGAAAGGTTAACTTGCCGCTTTGCGGTATTGGAGTGTATCATAACGTGGAGGTATGCGATATGAGGGAAAGTGACATGATTATGGAGTTTGAGGCGCTAGGGTGAATATTTTTTTATGCTCGTAATGTTATGTAAAACTATATCATATACATAGATTTCAACAATATCTATTTCAGAAACTTACAGTTCGCACCGTTTAATGAGTGATAAGGTTGCAGTGCATGCAATGTAACTACGAATACAACAGAGTGGGAGAATTGGCGATGCTTAAGGAAAACAATATATAAAAAATTGCTGATATTGAATATATTTGGCGTTAATTTTGTAGAAATTCATTGTTCACAATTAAATGAAACTAGGTGATGTAGTATTATTTCTATTTTCTTTAATTTCTTTATCACGACCTAGGTTTCGTTGTATTACAACATATTCAGATTGCATACAAGATTGCTAATCTTTGCTAATATCCCACCTGAAGATGTTGTAATACAACGAAACCTAGGTCGTGGTAAAGAAAATAAAGAAAGTAGAAATAATACTACATCACGTAGTTTCATTTAATTGTAAAAAATTGCTATCAGTATTGAAATTATAGTACTTTGGTTATCCATCTATACTCTTAATAGCACTTATAATTGAAAATTAGGTAATAAATAACTCTTCTTTACAAATAGAAATCTTCTGTACTCGAAATTACCATGGAGCTATGAACCCACCTCTAATGGAGAAGTCAAAGTGATCTTTACAGTGGGCAGCAAAAGTGATAATTTTATCACTTTGCTATACAAATAATTTTTGTTCCAGTTTTTGACTTGTTAATGCATGTACAAATAGAACAATTGTGAGCGAGAAAGACGCTCTTCCACTTACCTTTTCCGCTCCACACCAACTTAACCATCCCTTTGAACTACTGACATCTACCCACAAAAATTATATTGATGACATCTTCAATAATCCATCGCGCCCTGGCGAAACTAACAAATGCAATCGGAGTAATTTTGTTAATTTTATAAAGGAAAATTTTGTTTATTTATTAGATTTGTCATAAAAAGTGCTTCTCCAATTTAAATGGTATTTTTACTATGGTACAGTTATACTCAACCTATAGGCGGCATGTGGTCCATTGGTACATGGTATATATTTAAAGAAATATTACATCTATAGTCATCGCTATAGTTTTCTCTTCCTCTCTCTCTTTCTCTCTTTTCACCGACTGTGACAGACGCACTGACAGACAGACACGTGAGTGCTCTTATGAGTTTGTTTATCTTTTTGAGTGCGGAGCCTTAAAACTAGATATTTTTTTATAAACTTTTATATTTTACTTATAAACATTTCATCAGTAGAAGTTTCATCAAAGTTTCAATCGTAACGATTTTTATTATTGTATATTAAATTACGTATGTCCCAAATATCGTTGCGGCTGTTCACCCTACATTCCGTATTCTAAGAGAGATAAGTTATTCTTCGCCTTTTCTGCTTAACTCATCTCAGTAGGAGATATTGTGGAAGTACAGGCACGTATAGCATCATATCATATTGTATCGAGAGATTGCGTTCTTTATATATATATATATATGTATATATATATATATATATATATATATGTATATATATATATATATATATATATATATATATATATATATATATATATATATATATATATATATCCTTTTTCTCATTCATGTTCTATTCTCAATTTCACTCGTATTTTTCATTTCTTAATAAATTGTAAATCTATTTCAATAATTGTTTTAAAGCTTTTCGTTTCATTTCCTAACTAATCATTGTATTTTTATCAATACTTTTCCTTAATATCTTTCAAAATTATGCAATAGATTTCCAATATTCTGTACCAAAATGAAAAAAAGCTGTTATGTACAAGCCAAACTAGTACTTCGGATCGGAGGATCGGAGGATTTCGTACGCCTTTAGGGCACATGTTATAATAATTTCATTGGGTATAGCATTTCTATTAAACTATTTACGAATATTGTATAGTAATAAATATTGCCTATTATTTATAGGCATAAAAATATGTTGAATAACTTGAAACTATGAACATTAGAATCATCATATAATCTTTGAACTTTAGAATCATTATTAAGTTTTGCGGATAAAATAAATAATTTGATTCAAACTAGTAATATGAGCATTTCGTTCGCGTTTAGGGCATATATATTACATCATTTCATTGTGTATAGCATTTCTATTAAACTATTTACGAATATTGTATAGTAATAGATATTGCCTATTATTTATAGGCATATAAATATTGTCAATAACTTAAAACTATGAACATTATAATCATAATATAATCTTTGAACTTTAGAATCATTACTAAGTTTTGCGGATAAAATAAATAATTTGTTTTATTAATAACATTTTTTAAAGGTTTTTGAAAAATTATATTTTTTTCGTATTTAGAGCATTTTTACAAATACTACTCGCGTACCATACACGGTCTACACTTATAAACGTTTGAGGTTGATAACTAGTCAGCAGTATCTGGATTCTCAATAGTGTGTGTAGTACAGATGTCTTGTAAATTTGTTCAAAATTATGCATTAGAAGAGTTTTAGGATTGGGCTTGTGGCTACGCAACCTGTATGACTAAATGTATTTTCTTTTCCCATAATGACTAAGGTCATGATGGGAAAATCCGCGAATGGTTCTTTGACTATAAAACGATATGTGTTTTGGAGAGGAAATTAAGGTAAAGTCTAAAAGGGAATGTAAGTAGTTTAAACTAAAAATTGTTAAATCAACGCAAGGTTAGTCGTATTAACGATTTCTAAACTTGTCCCACTCTCGAATCTTTTTTATAAAGCTTTTTTATTCTTTTTTATTTTTATTCTTATACCTCTAAGCTTTTATGTTTTTACGGAATAGTACGAACCACTAATTGTGCAAGTTACGACTTTCAATTGGCCAGTTTTTATTTCTTAATTTGTATTTTTTACTTCTTTGCTTTATCCTTTTTTGTGGTTCCTGTGGCCAGGAGTAAGGAGCAGGGCCAGGAGTAACTCTCTGCTGCAGAGTTATATCTGCCAATTACGAAAAGCAACAGCTAGGGAAATATTTTTAAATTATATCATGTATAAATTTAATAGTATCCATAAATTTTATAGCAATTTTTTTACATGTTATCTCCAGCAAAGGGATGTAAGTCATATATCTCCTTAAGAGACACCTTTATGGAGATAAAGGTACTGTATTTGACACTTAAACATTTGCAAGTGTAAGTGTGACAAATATAAGTTGGACCTGTCCGTTAATAACGAAACTAAAACTTGAAGGCATAATTTATATCGTAGAAGGTGTCTAATTTGATTGGATTCTGACTTGGTTCTAATATGTGCTAACTAATTTTAACTTGTTTATTAATAACACATGATTTTTTCTTTGGATAAGAACAAATTTCGAAATCCGAGATAGAATACATTTTTACTTGTTTCTAAAATGTCAAAATAATGTTAATATGTTTATTAATAACACAGATTTTATATTAGGGATAAGTAAAAATTGAAAGTGCGAGATGGAAATATATTACGTATTCGTGATGTTACACAATTATTTATTTATTTATATTCAATGGATATATACTTGTTGAGCTTCGTTTAAAATTTTGTTAAGTTATATCTATCTCCCATCCCGATCAATATTTGAAATTTGGTTGATTCAATGTTTCACAATTAAATGAAACTACGTGATGTAGTATTATTTCTATTTTCTTTAAGTTCTTTACCACGTCCTAGGTTTCGTTGTATTGCAACATCTTCGAGTGGGTTATTAGCAAAGATTAACCTATAGCCAACCTGAAGATGTTGTAATACAACAAACCCTAGGCCGTGGTAAAGAACTTAAAGAAAGTAGAAATAATACTACATCACGTAGTTTCATTTAATTGTGAATAATTAATTTCTACAAAATTAACGCCAAATATATTAAATGATTCAATATTTCTTAATACAGCCCTGTTTTACTAGTTTTAAACAAATCATTGCTTTTTACATCGCGTATTTAAAAAAAAATATGTCCCCATTGCAATAATATGTTATCTAATGTGTTCTAATTTATCTCATTATACTCGAAGTCAATATGCTGCGTACATCTAAAGAAAATCGATATACGAGCTTCAGATCAAGACTCGAACATCTTAGGGAGCCCAATATAATTAGGCTTCGGTTGCGAACGCACGTATCGTAGTCTACCTATATAATGTATGGAGAAGGTATACGTACAAGTATTATTGTAAGACATATGTAAGATTGAGGTAAAGCTAGTTTCATAATCTCGATTCTCGACTGATTTTCCATGTCAAATTTGCTGTCTCCGATAATGGAACACCAATCTTCACTAACCTGACGTATCTCCATATTTAACCCTATTTTAGATATTCTTACGTCTGATTCATTCATATTTTTTCTGCTTACGCTGTCTCGCTTCATTCAGTATACCTTCTCGTCAGATATCTGTGCTTGTAATTTTATTACGTGAACGTTTTCATCATATATTCGGAGATACTCTTACGTATTTTCATCTTGCTTTTGCATTACGTAACTTTTCTTATCAAATTTGATACAATGATTTTCAGCTACACTTATGTACATATTTAAGATGTTGGTTAAATGGTGTAGCTACATTTTGTAGCTATATCCCGAAAATATACGAGGAAAGTCATCTGTAAAATTTCTTGAATTGGTTCTTTATTAGTTATAAATAATTAATTTTTTAATAATAAAATACTTTTCTTCAAACATTTCTTGTATCATAATCGTATTTAAATGTTTTATTACAACAAAAAGGACCTTCATAAAAAAAAGAAAAAACTAAAGACACTGAATAATATAATAAATTTATAAATGCCAAATAATTACTCATGTCGCACGATGTACTTCGCGTCGTGATTTATGGCTATGTTTATGCTGCATGTCGCAAGGTTTGCATGCGCAGTAGGTCGCTTAACTGTTGTCTTAACGTTGAGTATCTAGAGAATCACTCTCTCGATTCTATAATAATAATAATAAAATATTGAATATGACCATCTAAGTTCATACTCGGGAATATGTTGAAGCCGGCTTGCTTTATTAATTTAACAACATCTGTGTATCTTTCATATGACTTCTTCAACAAAATAATTCTCAAGTAAATAAACACATCTACTCGCTCTGTAACAACATTAGTTATTTTTATATAATATTTCGTTTTGAAGACAAGAATGAATATCATGTGTGCACTTTTGGAACTTATGTTTGTGGGAAGAAGAATGTGGGTGTTAATGGAATAAGAGTGTGGCGTTAAAAAACGAAACGGTTGATGACAGTTGGGCTTGAACTCGGAAGGTTCCTTGGCTATAAATATAATATGACCTGTTTCAACATTCGTGTCATTAATACTGTCATTGCCGTTGAACAATTTATTATTATATTAAACAGAAATAATCGAAAGAAAAGTGGTGTCATAGTGTTATTCAAATAATTAAATAATACTAAAAATAAATAAAATAAGTACTGAATTAAAAAAAAACAGACACTTCATGTTTTTTTATTCGAAACATTTCGATACTAATATTCGGTTACGAAGCGCTATTCCAGAAATATTAATGTTGACAAAAATTTGTCGGTAACAATAGTTTGGTTATAAACAATAGTAACGATAGGCTTCGGTTATTATTATACTAATATTTGTTTGTTAATAATTATTATTATACTAATATTCGGTTCGAAGCGCTATTCCAGAAATATTAATGTTGACAAAAAATTGTCGGTAACAATAGTTTGGTGATGGTAAATAGTAACGATAGGCTTCGGTTATTATTATACTAATATTTGTTTATTAATAATTATTATTATACTAATATTCGGTTACGAAGCGCTATTCCAGAAATATTAATGTTGACAAAAATTTGGGTAACAATAGTTTGGTTATGATCAATAGTAACGATATGCTTCGGTTAATATTATTTACGATAATTTTATTACAATAATGGAATATCTCTACTTCAAATTATTATTTACTATAATTAAATTAAAAATTACTTTAACAAATTGAAATAAAATTTTGTTTTGATAATTAATAGATAAAAATAATAAAAAAACTAATTAGATGAATCCGTCAATAATTGCAACCTGTAGAATACGTATCCTTACCTATTTAGGAAAATCTTAAAAAACGAAGGAAAGATAATATGTATCGTCTGTACGCAATAAGTACTGGCAATCGTATAAAAATTTATTTATGTCCATTATTGAAATTTTATTGTGGTTTTTAATTTCAATAAATTTAGCATGATTGTGTATTTAAATGTATCGACATAAAGTACAATTGTTTCATTATAATTCTGTTTGCTAGATGTAACACAAAATAATTCCAACCAGACGTGATGCAACGCGGCAATTGGGGGAGAGAAATTTCGTAGCACACGGAGTGCTACGTCGCGTTCGTAGACGGCTGTAATAGCGAAGAAACTGTGACCTCTTAGTGTCATGTACGTATGTACATACGTATTTGACGCGTGTTTGCATGAGCGCGTAGACCGTGGCAATGGGGAGTATCTCACGTTGTCGTAAATTGAGCTATTTTTCTTTACGTATTTTATAATTATAACTTTATTTTCGAATTTAGGTTTGAATGCTTTCCAATTTATTACCCTAGGGGTATTATTATTACTCTACCAATTTATTGGCCTGGCGTGAAGTTTAGATTATGTGTAGCAGACTAGATAAGGATCGAATTAGTGGTCATAGAGCCTAACTCTGGATTTTATCTATTCAGCGGATTGAGCCAATCGATCGAGTTGCGCTAACCGATTGAGTTAAACGAGATAACGTAGGTAATGTAGATTAATATATTCCCTGTCGAAATCAAACCAGAGTACATCGCTAAATGCATTTTAGGAAAAGTTAATTTGTTATTGTTTTCTTATTTAATGGAACGATCGCCTATATATAACCTCATTTTCGATAGTCACAAGGGCTGTCATGGTATATTTCGTATAAAATAAACCTTACAAAATTATTTGCGTACCAATTTTGTGTTACAATGAATTGTTGGTGGTAGTTTTTACGATCTATTCGCATTCTTCGTTATTAAACATTTAATATACAAATTTCCAAATATTGAATGTAAAAAATATACGTTACCGTTATACACCGTTTGTGAGTAATGAAAACACTTTGCAATCGATTTCTTCGGCGAATTAATCGTGAGCGGCTTTTATAACGATTAAATGCTTTGTTAATTATAAGTATTATTTAATTTGAAAAAATTAAAATAGATAAAAATTCACTTTTGCCGAAGTTAATAAGAAACTAAACGGATGATATAATGTAAAGGTATTGTATTGAGACTGACCTCCCCTCTGGAAGAATTTGGTATACAAATGTTTTTCGATTGTATATATACCGTGTGACAAGGAACGTGTCTGAAACGCGCTTGATATACATATATTCAATTTGATGACACAGAATCGCCTGTGTAAATAAGACACTTTATTTGTTATATATATATATATATATATATATATATATATGTACATAATTTTTATTCGAAATTCATCTCGCGATCATAGATACTCTTCGAAATCGTTAATAGCAATAAGTCCCACAAATACTATCATCTTTGGAAAGACCGTTGTTCGAAATTTATTTTTTCATTTATAAATTATTAGGAATCACTATAATATTGGCTAGTCTTCTTACGTGCCATGTTGGCAATCATGTAAACCTTAGAAAGAAGTTGCAAAGATAATCCATCGTAAAAACGCAATCTTTTTATTTACGACTTGTAAAATCCATTCATCTGTAACAACCGCAAAACGCCTCAGCAATTTTCGAATGTTGCCCGATAAAAGACAACATCTGACTTTTATTAAATAAAAATGCGAGTAATAATGTCCAAATACGCCCACGCAAACTGGCCTATAACATTATTTCCTTATAAGTCAAAATAAAATGGCACACTTCGGCTCGTATAAAAAAAAGATTTTATTAAAACGGGCGCCGTTCTGGAAACATCCGCACGTGTTTAAAGAGCAAAAGGCGAACTCGGAGCACTCTCGCCATCCCTTTCCCACTCTGCGTGCACTTTTCCTACTTCGTCCTTGATATTGATCGTAAAGTGTGCCTTGAGCCTGCAACGATGCAAGCCGTTGGACGCCTCAATGGGCATCGTTGAATATACACTTTAGCCCGGGATTTGCGGCGGAAATGCTTTTAGCGAAGTGTTTTTGAGTGGTTCGTATATGCGTGTGGGTATATTGTTACAACATTATGTATCGCATAATCGATTGTTCTTTACGCGCTGTAGATATGCGTTCAGCTAAAAAGATGAAATAAAGTTTGTGATTCTTTGAAAAATTGTAATTGCGTTAAATAATTACATTGATTTCACATTATAACGAGTTTTATTTTATTACTAATGTAACAGCGTTTATTTACTAATTAGCTTTATTTTAGCCACGTATTTTAGTTGGCGTGGTATTAGAAAAATGTAAAATATCGTTTTTTGAAAGAAAAAGTTTAGATTTCAATCAGGCCAGTTATGTAGTTATGAGTTAAGTTATTTAGTTTTTTTGCAGGCAGACATAATTTTTGTATCGTTTATGTTCATTTCTCTGTTCCTATAAATAATTTATCATATATGTACATATATATATATATATATATATATATATATATATATATATATATATATATATATATATATATATATATATATATATATATATATATAATTAATTTAGGATATATATTATCTAAGTATATATTGTATTAAAACTCGTTGGCTCGTTTAACTACGAAGGAAAGACATACACACCAATAAAGTGCAAACTTTCACATTTGGAGTTTACTCATTAAGAATAGATTTTCATATATAGCACCCGGTATGAAGTTTTATGAGGAGTAAAATCAGAAGTTTAGAGCGTTAAAAAAGTGTAACAGTTTGTAAGTTTGTATGCAGGAGGTAATCTCCGAAACTACTCATCCGATTACAAAAATTCTTTCACCAATATTTAGAAAGGACCTTCAGGGTGGACGTAGGTTGTATATTATCCCGTTAAAAAAATCATGGAGACCAGTTTTGTAACGTAAGTCAACGAAAAAATAGTGAGCAAATGCGTTTCCTATGAACGCTGCCTTAACGGTGAGAGCTATATTGATGGCTGATATTGATCTTTATATTTATATACAGTGTTACCTATTTTATACATTCTAAGACAACCGTAAACTCCAGTGAAGCATCGGAGTTGGCACGCAGAATTTTTATTATGTAATAATAAAAAGGAGTCGTTTGTCATTTTGTCAAATCGTATTTATATTTTTGTTAAATAAATTCTGTAAATTTTATGTAGAGAAACTTGAATTAAGAAAATCATATCATTCGAGTCAGTTATCAGATTAGAAAGTAGTAGTTACTATTTCAAAATACTCGATTGTTATGTAGATACAATATTATCTAGCAATAGCTGAACAAAACGCAATATGGGAAAATAGCATAGATCGAGATTAATGATAATAATGACAAGTTACTCTGCTTAAAACTCATTTATTCATTACCTATGTGGTAAAAAATGATCAATTATCATTTATGTTTCAAAATACTCGATTATTATGTAGATACACTATTACGTAGAAATACTTGAATAAAATGCATTAAACGAAAATAGCATAGACCGAGATTAATAATAATAATGACAAGTTACTCTGCGTAAAACTCATTTATTCATTACCTATGTGGTAAAAATGCTCAATTATCATTTATGTTTCCAAATACTCGATTATTATATAGATACACTATTATCTAGCAATATTTGAATAAAACGCATTATGTGAAAATAGCATAAACCGAGATTAATGATAATGACAAGTTATATGCACGTTAAGCGGAGTATTTGTATTGCGTTGATTATGGACGATGTTTGTCAATCGTAATGTCGATTGACTAATTGATACGCTCTGAAAGCTTACTTACTACAAAAAAATTACCTCCATCAACGTTTTCTAGGATCGAGTGAAAGAGTTCTATCTCTCTTGAACGCTAATCCTTCTGCAATCCTATCCTTTCTTTTCTCCATCCTAGCTCATGTCAAGATTTTGTGTATAATTTTTGGTGTATTTTTTAAGTGTACTGTTAATATTTTATATTGTAACATCTCTTACAGTCTACTAACCAATTTTTCTAAACTCGTTGAAGATTGGTTGTTCATGTAGCAATAAATCCGCCACGCTAATGTAAATAAATAAATTAAAATAATTTATCGCACACTCCTTTTATTTATTCGACATAAATGTGAGAGTGAACGCGCGAATCAACTGAGCGAATCACGTAATTCTTAATAAAAAAAGTTATTGACAGAAGCTAAATCGTTATATTAGTAAATATTTGAAATCGGTATAGAAAGTACGTGCAATATTTAAGCAAAGCGATTGTGTCATACGAACACGTGTTTGTTTTTCCTTGTTTACCTGTTAAATAAAAAGTTCAAACCGCTCTTTCCATCCGCAAATAAGTTGTTATGAAATTCGTATCCATTTACGTACTTAGCACCTTCTTGAAAGTTATTAATATTTAATGGAGTTTGTAGCACGTTTCAATGAGGACTTTGTAACGTTGATATGGTACTTTATATCGCTTCACAACGGCACCTCTGCTAATCTGTGTTTGTGGCGGACGTGTTTTATCAGTTTTGCTCTTATCAGTGAGCAAACTTGTGAATAACGTGGATACGCGAGAACTAAAGGAGGCCTTTCTAATAAAAGTTAACGTACGTCACTCGTGGCAGAGATTCGATCGATGCGATATATTAAAATTACGTCAGCCCAGTATCGCTCTTATCGCCGTCCGTGATAAGGCAAGGCCTATTAATAATACTCCATCAACGTGATATTATTATTTTGATTTTATACGAGTATCGAAATTAATCTTTATATAACGCGTGTAGGTAATATAATATCGTTAACAGACTTCAAAAAACGAGGTTCGCAATTTGACGCAAATTTATTTTTTTAATTGTATATTTAGTCGTAACTCGGGGACGCGTTCACTGATTTTCATATCTGTTTTTTGTTCGAAAGAAAGTGGCTGATAGGTCCCACGCAAATTGTTCAGCTCCTGATAATGTACCACGGAGATATACTAAGTAAATCCTCAATGAATGAAAGTACAAGGCACCTTTGAGCAATTTGACACAGAGTTTGAACTCAATTGACACACTTTTATAAGTACTTTTGATGGCCATGGTACGTTGATGCAGTTGTAACTTGGTGATAGAACTCTTCAATGATGAATAATTAATTCAGCTCCGCTCACCATCCACCATTCACCGAATTTGGACTGATCAGACTTGTCTAGACTAGTTCACAAATGGTAACCATGATCTGATGATAGAGCCGAAAGGCGGTGACAGGAACTTCTCAATGATGAAGTATAAGTATTTATGTTGGGGCTAGTTTGTCTTTTCTTCACAAATATTTTGGTCCCAGATGTGGCTAGGATCTGATGAAGGAGCAGGAAAATAGCGATAGGATCTCCTGAATGGTGAGAAATAGGTTCATCGACTTTGGGCTGGTTTAACTCGTATGAGTCTTTGGGGCGCAAGTAGTGGCCAGGGTTTGAAGACGGAGCCTGAATATGCTGACAGAAATTCCTCAGTAACGTGTAAACTCATAGAATTTGGACTTGTTTGACTTGTTTTGATGTGAACGAGAAAGTAACAAAGTAAATTGGTAATTGGTGGTAAGTACATATAGGTACATACAAAGGCATGAAGTAAATAATATGTCAGCAGGTATATATGCAAAGGAATATATGTGTGTACGAGGTTATTTTTTATTATTAAATTCTTCGTAAGTTCGTAATATTCTAGATAACCTAGGAAAACACCAAAAATGGATAAAATAAAAATTTTGAACACAAACAAAATTAACCGACTTTAAATAGAGCTGAATAATAATCGCACCGATAAGTATAAAATATAAAATGTAAGTATTTTGGTTGGAACTGTTGCAGTAAAATAAATTTGGTAAATATACATAGTTAGAAATTTCAGGAATCGATATCAAGTCGACATCTCTCTCCCTCCCTCCCCTCCCCCCCTCTCTTACATGTACATACAGACGCATGAGGGCCACATTCACCTTAGTAAGTAACAAGCAAATTAATGTAACATTTGCAAATAATATTGTATTGCAAAAGTTATATAATATATATAATATATAATTTAAATATAAGTTATATAATATATATAACAATACTATGTAGTAATTGTTATATAAATATTTAAATTATATAAATATTTTTATTATGTTTTACTTTTTTTCGTTTCCTGTTTAGTGGTTATTGGAAGTCGTTTAAACTTTTTTTGTGAAAAAGTTTTCATGATGAAGTGAAACATACAACTTTTGTTATCTCTGAAATTGTTTAGTAAAACTTTAAAGCGGGTTAGCACTTTAGATAAAGTGTCAAACAATGTTGCCGTAGGTGTTGTTATAAAATAATATATCTCTCTATTAAAAAGAGAAGTCCGTTAAAATCGTGGAGTCAAGTTACGGCGATATAATGCTGCCTGTTTACTGTAGGAATTAGTATAGGAAATTTGAGTAGCGTAAGTCACTAAATCATAATGATGATACCTTACTTTGATACTAAAATTTTATGTATTATAATAAAAAAAAATAAGGGAATCCAAAGTTTTTATTTTTCAATTAAACAAAATTTATTAAAAAATAATAAGTGTTATCGAAATGTAATTAAAAATTTGCCTGCCCACCTGTGTGTATATTTCTTTGATAATGGGTCAAAAACTTTTAATCAAATATTTAACGATTTTTAATTTAGTGTCTTATTTTGTATACTCGTATGAAATATAGGTAAGTAAGTATAGTACAGTATAAATTCTGTTCGAATAATTGATTTAGTGTATTTTGTATATTTATTCAAAGTAATTTAGTGTATTTTATATATTTATTTAATGTTTTCAATATACAAAATATTTTTATTATACTTTTTGATATAAGAGTAACCATATTTAATCAATTGAAGCACAAATTAATTATTACAATTTCGTTCATCCCTCGCGCGGGAAGGACGGGCAAAATTGTAATTATATGTCACATTAATATTTTTAGATTTTCTAATTTTCACTCTTTGGAATTCACACATGAGGAAAGAGAGGCTCTAAAGCCTAATAAATGCTGATGGCTACGGTTGGCTACACTGAATTAAATGATAAGATGGCTACACTGAATTAAAAACCGATATCGAGTGATTGAAAAATACTTGATGGATTGAAAAATATTTATGATGGTTGTAAAAAGATAAATTTCGATGTCAATCAATTAAAGTGTAACCTATTAATTAGTAATGCAGTGATAGACTTGAGTAATAATTTTGATTATTCATATGTTGACCAAGCTTATAAGGTATAACACTGCAAAATTTCATTAACATCTGTCCAGTGACTTTTGTGTGATGCCCACACAAAAACGGTATCGCTGCGATTTTATTGCATGTACTATTGGCATCACGTAAAAAGTATTTTGCACTATAAATTTATTGTTTCAATTTAGGTACCACATATAAAAAAATATAATACATCACTTTCGCTGCGATTTTATTGCATGTACTATTGGTATCACGTAAAAAGTATTTTGCACTATAAATTTATTGTTTCAATTTAGGTACCACATATAAAAAAATATAATACATCACTTTCGCTGCGATTTTATTGCATGTATTATTGGCATCACGTAAAAAGTATTTTGCACTATAAATGTATTGTTTCAATTTAGGTACCACATATAAAAAAAATCTAATACACCACTTTCGTCTAAGTCGTACAATATTATTTCGAAAATAATTCCAAAAATGTGGAATTAATGTTTTTGTATTTTACGATCAATTAGATCCAATATTGTACGTATCAAAAATTAACTTTTCACATTAACGAACTCTCCAAAAAATATAGACATTTAAAAAAAAATAATTATAGAAAAACTTTTATAGACGAAATGTAGATTTATCATATGAATGTTTTCTTTTCTCAAGTCTAGTATGGGACACGAAAAGGGCATAATTTTTATTACGACAACATACCATTTAATTTTTTACGCATTTAACAGCTTAATGACAAGTGGAGAAAAATTTAATGACGTTTTTCTCGTATTTTCAGCTTTTTTATCGCATTGAAATAATAAGGTAGGTCTTTTTTCCAACAGTTGTCACAGAATAGCAGAAAACAAATATCTGTTTATCGTAGCACAAACGAAGACGTCTTTATTTTTGGATCCTGTTGTCCATGAGTATAAATATTGGTTAATACAATACCAACTTAAGTATTTATGAAGTTTGGCCCCTCACTATTTCTATATGCAGCACAGACATTGACATCGAGTCAGATTCGCCAATTACTTTAATAATGATGGAGCAGTTTCTCGACCTGGGCGTTTACAGTGTCATCTACCTTACGAATTGGCTCACCGCATTTAAGTCGCTCAACAACAACGAAATGTAATACAATGGACACTTACAGTTGAATACTGACAACTTTAAGGCGCGGGGCGAAGGACCTGCCGATGATCGCGGCTAGGTCAGACGCCGCCGCGGAGACGCGCCGTGTCACGTGACCCGAGATTAGGGCTACCATCTGTGAGGTCAATAATCTAGGACAAGAGAGAATTGTAACACTAGATTTTTTACCTGAAACTTTAGCACCTTTGAACGTTAAATAGAGAATTTAATGAAGCTTTGTGATTTATGTACGGTTTTTATTTTATTACCACGTTGATCGAATGACAATGTCTCATCGTATTTTAAATTTCCGCTAGAAAAATTTTAATGATGTTTTTCTCGTACTTTTAAATCAACTGTTTGCCACATTGAAATAATAAAGTAGATCTTTTTTCCAACGATTTTCACAGAACAACAGAAAATAAATTTCCGTTTATCGTGGCACAAACGAAGACATCATTATTTTTGATTCCTGTTGTTCATGAGTATAAATATTGGTTAATACAATAGCAATTTAATATTAAATATGAACTCTAGTTTTATAAAGTAATAGTTTAATATACTATTACTAATACTATACATGTGAAAGTAGTTTGGTTTTTATAATTCTAAAATATTGGTTAATACAATAGCAACTTAAGTAGAATATAATTCTTAAACAAATTATCAATTTAATATTAAATATGAACACTATTTTTATAAAGTAATAGTTTAATATACTATTACTAATACTATACATGTGAAAGTAGTTTGGTTTTTATAAATCTAAAATATTGGTTAATATAATAGCAACTTAAGTAGAATATAATTCTTAAACAAATTATCAATTTAATATTAAATATGAACTCTAGTTTTATAAATAATAGTTTAATATACTATTACTTATACTATTCATGTGAAAGTAGTTTGGTTTTTATAATTCTAAAATATTGGTTAATACAATAGCAACTTAAGTAGGACATAATTATTAAACAAATTATAAATTTAATATTAAATATGAACTCGAATTTTATAAAGTACTAGTTTAATATACTGTTACTAATACTATTCATGTGAAAGTAGTTTGGTTTTTATAATTCTAAATCAAGATATTTGGGACTAATCGACGATGGTTCTTAGATAGGTGTTATGGCGTAAGCTCACTTGGGGGCGCTGCAACATTTTGTTGCAAACGAATGTTCCCATTTATCTCCAAAATGGGTTGACCAATTTAGACACGGTTTTCTGCAAAATTTTTGGACTAATCGGCGATGGTTCTTAGACAGGGATTATGGTGTTAGCTCGCCTGGGGCTGCTGCGACATTTTTTTGCAAACGAATGTTCCCAGTTTTATCCAAAATGGTTTGAACGAATTAATCGAAAAAGTATAAAATAAAAAGCAAAATTAAAACTTTTGAATAAGGTCACGATGGATATAGTCGTAATTGAAAAACGATTCAATAATTTTTTTGGGAACCCCCCGACTAAAAGAAAGTAAGAACCTATTAATTTAATTACAAACCAAAGAAAATCCGTCGGGGCTGCCATGCCCTGCCTATGACTAACATTTTGCAGTTTGATCAGTTCGTGACTAATTGAAATTCTCTTAGGTGAGCAAATAACTTCTATGCTGCTACAAGGTAATTGATATTGGAAACGGAAATGGCAAAGGCAGCCCCGACGGATTTTCTTGGGTTTGTAATTATGTTAATAGGTTCTCATTTTCTTTCAGTCGGGGGCTTTCGAAAAAATTGTTTAATCATTTTTCAATTACAAGGACTATATCCGTCGTGGGCTTTTTCAATATTATTAATTTTGCTTTTTATAATCAATTCGTTCTTTTGTTTTTTTTTTCATTCAAAGTAACGTGATGAATCACATTGTAATGAAAATTGCGGAAAAAAACGTTAAGTCCACACTGCGAATCATTAGTGGGTCTTATTAGTGACAGTTTTTGTAGTTTTTTTCTCAGGGAGATAATAAATGTTTTTTCTTGATTTTGGACTTTTCATACTATTATCTTGAAAACAGTTGGGTTTTTTCATATTTACCGATAACATTTTATTTTTAGAATGACGAGAAAAACAAGTTTTGTGAAAGCATGCAACAATTTGAATCCGAGACTATCTATATATATACTGTATATTTAAAAAAATGTGTGGCTATTAACTAACCATAGTGAACAGACATTAAAACCATAATTTTTAGAATTTCTGTCAGTTTGTTTAGGTTTGCATCATGTAAAAATAACTAAGCGGACTCTAAAGGGACGTTCACAGTTAAATAACTTGATCTCTTATCTAACTTATAACTACGAATTTCTATCAGTTACTTTATCGAGAAATTGAGCTGCACATTAAAAATTTTCAAAAATCAACAAATATCTGAAGAAATTGTACCAACAAAATAATGATACAATTGCATTTATAAAATTCTTTAGATATTTTTTGCAATTGATAAATACGCTAAAATCTTGGTTTTAAAGTAAATAAATAATTTTTTTTTAAATATAATTTTGTCATATCCATTGACGTGGATGAATACAACATTTATGAAATCACTAAACTGACAGCGTGGTTGGAAGTCATTGTTGATACCCATTGCAGAATTTAAAAAAGAATATCTATATATCTATCTATTCTTATAAGTTGTGAAGTGACCAGCTGATGTTGCCGAAATAAAAGCAAAAAAAAAGAAAAAAGTAATCGAAATCAGTGACCACAAACAAGACCGACGTCAGGAAACTGCGCTCGAGTGGCGACACGATAATTGTCTATTGCCGAGACGAATTATGAATCGTTTTAATTAACCTGTTTTCACGGGTCTTTCAAAACGAATGAGAGACGTTGGCCAAAATCAAAATGGAGACTAGATTATTGGAACTTGAGATTTCCTTACTATTGTCGTTATAAAATACGTGTTCCGTGAACAATAATTTTAGATCAACTGGTAAAGAATTTTCGCTATGTTTTTGTTAATTGTAATAATGAACAACGCCGTAATTATGTATGTTTATGTTACGGTTGTTCGTATCTAAATATTTTATTTGTCTCTGGTTTATCATAAGAAATGGTAAATAATTTGTACTAAAGCACTGTATGCAATTAATAAAAGCGTACATAATGAATGTTATTAAAAGATTGAACCTTTTTTAAAATGTTCTGAAAGCTAAACCAAATTGTTTTCAAATTTGTTTCGGTTCATTTGTTACCTCATCACGCAAAGACTACTAAATTAATTTCTTCGAATGTTTAACTAATATCTAACTTTGAGTTAAAGGTAATAAAAAGGTACATACCATTACGTCATGTCAACAAGGTAAGCTAACCTGTCGCTAATATTCATAAGTCCAAGTGCTTAGTTCAAGAAAGTTTAATGTTTTAGTGATAAAAAATATGTCTGAAAAGTATACTGATTAAAAGAGATTTTTTTGCGACCATTCGCGTATAAAGCGCACTCGATATAAGTTGTATGATAATATTCATCGGTGATTGTATGATAATTATAAATGGCTGCCTTGCTAACGGGGCATGACGCATTTTGCGACATCATGATAAAACTTTCGCTGCAAAAATTACTTTGATTGACAAAGTCACATTTAAAAGTTAATTATAAATTAAAATTAATTATAATGGAAGAATTTTGCTGTCTAGATGTCCTTTCTAAATGAAAGCGTAAGTAATATTTAAGAAATTAACGTTTTACATACTATGATGCCGTAGTACCCTACTACTACTACTACCTACCTGTAGTAGGTAGGTAGTAGTAGTAGTAGGGTACTAAGTTCATAGCAACAGTTATCTAGGTACGTATTGCTTTAACGAATACACTGCTCTAAATATTAGCACTGATATATTATTTCCGCTCGTTAATTAAAATTTCTAAAGACTCCGTACACGTGATTTTCTTTGTCACATGTTGCACACATATATCGACTACATACGGTATTAAATACATGGAAGTAATTATTTCTGACATATGTAGATTTTTACTTGAATTAGGTGGGATGTAACAATCGCAGTATGTAGATATTCAATTGTCAGTATGTCCCTAGCATTATAATAAATTTTAATAGATTTCCATGTTTATTAATATACAGCAGTTATAGCAATCGAATTCAATGTTTATTGCTGTGTACAGTAGTTATATCAATAAAATTCAATGATTATTACTGTAAAGCAGTTATATCAATAGAATTCATTAATCCTCTCATGTCATCCATTCTCTCATACATTATATTATCGTTATCAAAAAAAACTAGCACCATAGTAAAACATGGGGAAAATTTCTAATTGAAAATGATACTGAATTATAACATATTTCGAGAGCATCACTATTATTAAATCTGTTAAATTCCATCAATAGACCTGTCGAAAAGTTTCAAGTCTACATTTACGTGGAAAGTGGGCACTGTCGGGCGCTCAATTGAATACGAAAATCTAGCGACGTGATAAGCATTTATTTTCTGCTTGTTTACTTAGCTTGTTGCGTTGTGCCAAAGCAAAGAGAACACCGAAAGAATATAGAATTTCTGACTTGCTTTAAAATTTGGATGTTTTTCCAAGTATATAATATATATTTACTCAGTTCTATATCTGTGCCGCTATGACAATTGTTGAATTTATATATGTACATTTTATACGTTGGAATGTTATGTATTTTATTTCAGTTCTATATATAGTATAATAAATTACAAAGTTACGCGATTGACTAATAGGTTTTTAAGATAAATTTGAGATTTTTTATAGAAAGATTGTCGAATGTTCCAGGATATTATGAGGTGTAAATAAACCGAAGTATGCTTGGATACGGTTAGCTCTAATAATGAATATAATCAGCGTTACGCCTTCAAATGCATTACATCAACGAAAATGGATTTAATTTATTTTATTTCAGTTCGATGTACAGTATAATAAATTACAAAGTTATGCGATTGACTAACAGGTTTTAAAGATAAATTTAAGATTTTTATAGAAAGATTGTCGATTGTTCCAGGATATTATGAGGTGTAAATAAACCGAAGTATGCTCGGATAAGGTTAGCTCTAATAATGAATATAATCAGCGTTACGCCTTCAAATGCATTACATCAACGAAAATGGATTTAATTTATTTTATTTCAGTTCGATGTACAGTATAATAAATTACAAAGTTATGCGATTGACTAACAGGTTTTAAAGATAAATTTAAGATTTTTATAGAAAGATTGTCGATTGTTCCAGGATATTATGAGGTGTAAATAAACCGAAGTATGCTTGGATAAGGTTAGCTCTAATAATGAATATAATCAGCGTTAAACCTTCAAACACATTACATCAACGAAAATCGATTTAATTTATTTTATTTCAGTGCGATGTACAGTATAATAAATTACAAAGTTACGCGATCGACTAAGAGGTTTTTAGCATAAATCTGAGATTTTTTTAAAAAGGTTGTCGAATGTTCTAGCATATTATAAAGTGTAAATAAACCGAAATAATGCTGGGATAATGTTAGCTCTAATAATGGATATAGTTAGCACCAGGCCCTCGAATGCATTACATCAACGAAAATGGATTTAAATCGACATAAAGTGTGGATTTGTGTACTTTTTGAGTTAACGTTTCCCAGTAATTTTTTATATTATAATGTTACTTCGATTAACTGAAGCAGTTAGTAACTGATAAGTGGGTTACATACGTTAATCATAGAAGTAAATGCCAGTGCCTTAATATAGAATAAACAAAAGTTTCAGTACCCAGCTTAGAGATGCATAATCGAAAGGTAATGACAAATTATCTTCTGATGAACTCTACGATGAATATCGAATGGTCTGCAATTAGTTCGACTATCTAATAAACTAAGTAATCAAAAGATCTGCTGCTAAATCCGAGTAGTTAGAAATCTGCTGTTACACCTACCATAAGTCGGAATTAGCAATCACAAATAAAATGGTGTTTATACAGGTTGGACTGGTGCATATTGGTATAATAATATTTTTTTCGAATTCCTCTCAAAAGTATAAGATAAAAATAGTCTTTATCACGTTTTGATTTGGGTCTTTTTTACAACTTTTTATTTTCAGTAGTTTCTAATTATCATTACATTTAAACGTCTATTATTACGAGTACAATTTCCACGAAAAAACGTAAGAAAAACATAGAATAATCGTTTTTCCTTTTTGCAAAATAATATTCGTATCGCACAATATTCAAAGCCGCGTTGCGAGGAATCGCTTTGACGAGGCCGCGCGGAATCCTAGCTTTAACTTTGAAATAATATAACTTAAGAACGAGATGAGACACGAGATGAGAAATATTTATTGATTATATTCGTCTTACTTAGACCGTGGATTCATCTTAAGCCGGCTTGCTACACCAATTTAAGACATTTAGATTTTAAGATGTTTTTCGCAAGAACAAGTCGAGTGGACTTTTTTTCCAAGCCAATATATACAATCAGAGAGATAATAATAAATAATGTAAATATGAGAAATACGGTAAACAATCATTCAGTTACGTAGATTGCAATGAGATAAAATATTCTATCAAAGCGTTGAGTGAATGTCAACAATGGCGCAATAACAATAAATAGCAATAACAGCTAATCAATTAACAGATATACAATTTTCCTCTTAAGCCGACTTGCTGCACCAATTTAAGACACTGTATAGTATGATTTCTTTGTGACATTTAGATTTTAAAATGTTTTTCTCAAGAACAATTCGAGTGGAATTTTTTTGCCAAGCCAATAAAAATAATAAATAGCAATAATAGCTAATCAATTAACAGATATACAATTTTCCTCTTAAGCCGACTTGCTGCACCAATTTAAGACACTGTATAGTATCATTTCTTTGTGACATTTAGATTTTAAAATGTTTTTCTCAAGAACAATTCGAGTGGAATTTTTTTGCCAAGCCAATAAAAATAATAAATAGCAATAACAGCTAATCAATTAACAGATATACAATTTTAAGCTAGGTTATGTAAGTCATATAGTGAGTATAAGTACTGAATATTTGTTATCAGGGGTATGACTAACTGATGAGTAAAAGTCCAAATAGCTTTTGTGGAATTTTTGTATGGTTGTCAGTTTGTTATAACTTCTTCTTCGTCGCATCTTCTTTACTGATGGTCCTGGCCGTCTTGACGTGCCATGGCATATAAACCGATCACCTATTTCCACGCTACCCTGACTCCAGCTTGTCTCAAGGTACAGTAACAGGGAGTGCCGTGATGATCTTAACTTGATCCGATCAGTGGCTAGAACATCTCCGGCGACGGTTCTTTTTCTATATTCCTTACAGCAGCCAGTTTGACTAGCTGTTACGAGCTAAATGAACTGTGTTAACTGGGAATTCGTTGGTTTGCTGTACCAGCATGTATCGATTACTCGATCCTTTCGAATTGTATAATCACTGGAAAGCTTAGGGTTTTGATTAAAGGTTACTTTTTGTTCTGATCGTCCGCATTCAAAAAACAAGAAAACTACATGTGCCTCAGGCAAAACTTAGTGCTTCTAAATTTATTTGAAATTAGCAAGTTACTACAATGATACTATGAGAGGTCTAAACAAATCTCTCTGCACAATTCGTAGAGAATTCGTAGACTGAAAAGAGTGGAAGTCACGTCAACTTGGAAAACAAAAACAGCTCTTATAGTGGAAAATTTTGAAACGTTTCGGCTACAAAATTTGGGACTGTTGCAAATTTCATATTTGTCTACGTATTTACTTTCAAGTTATTTACACAACGCGAGCGTATTTGCTAAATTAATATTCCGAAGATAAGATAAACTTACACTCACATGCTGTCACGCATTAAATAACTATGGTATATCTGTCAACGGAGATAACTGTCAATATGTAATAATGACGTCATTAAAGTAGCAAGTTGGTAATAAAAATTATATATAATTTGTTAGCTTTTACAACTATGATAGATAACAAAAATACCTGTACTTCTAAATTTAAATTAGAATATTTACCTCGGTTCTACATTATTTTCATAGTGATCGTGGTTATGAATTTTGAAAGCTCGACAATGTAGCTGTTTTCGGGATACATCCCCACTTGGCTCAGTTGTTTACGGGATAAGGAACACTTTGTCAGTGGTTTCATGAGCTAGATGATCAGTTCCATGATCTTGTGTCCAATATTCGATCCAGAACAATAAAACGCTCCTTGGAGCTGTGCTATGTAACAATTTAAGTATTCGTAACTGCTTAATCAATGAAAATCTTTCTTGAAGCGAAGTTCTTTGAGAATAGAGCCATTGATTAAGGTATTACGCTCTTCAGGGAAATCTTCAGTGGTTTCATGATAATCCCCATGATCTTTGGATCTATATTCGATCCAGAACCATGTATCGTTCCTTGGAGTCATCTATGCTTGTGATGTGATCAAACAATTTAAGTATTCGTATCTGCTTAATTAACGAGTCTTTCAGGATGCGAAGTTCTTTGATAATAGGACAATTGATGCTTCCAGCATCATAATTCCAGAGCATCGATTTTTTGACGATCTTGCATTTTGGACAGAACTTAACAAGATGGAAAGACTTAGCTTATCACGAGTCGTATCAAAAAATTGGAAAGACTTACGCCCATATGCACCACACATGGTCAAGACTGTCAGCCGGACTTCTGACAGTTAAAAACGTATTTCTGTTTCTTATTAACTGTCAGCCGAGTCGGAATAAGAGTTTAATTTAACGACCGTGTCCTATTGCTTCCAATCGATAAAGAATCCAGAAAAAATATGTTTTTAACTCTCAGTAAATCCGATTGAGATTCCTGACTGTGTCTGGTGCATACGGGCGTTAGCCTAAACTAGAATTGTTTCTATACAAATAGTTTTTGTGTTTTGAATTGTATTCTGTCGGTTTTATACGCAACTGTAGAAACCATCCTATGTTATAAAATGTATTAAGCAAATATTGAATAAATCACGTTGCCAAGTAGTTACTTCCCTATAAACAAAACTTTTAGTTATGTTTACTTTGTCACTGATTGATTAAAAATATCGCTTAATTCCATTTAAAATTGTCGGTCCCAAATCCACATATACATAATAATATTGGATTATTATTTTCAAGTTTTAATTTTGAGAAAGAATTATCTCGTAATTTTTTTTAAAGTTACTTGTTTATAATAGCGAATTTCATTAATCACATTCCGGTTATAACTATTATAGCATAGCGATTTATGTTGCATTGGGTGATAGTTATTTTATGTATATGAAAATGAAAACTAGCATAATTTTAAATCCATAAAGCAACGGTTATTAAAAGGCAGCTTCCATTTTTATATTGGTTCTTGTTATCATATAATTGAAAATTATCTCTTATTTTGACTTAAGTTTTAATCACTTTTTATCTATTTTACAAGAGGATATGTCTCAAGTAAGAATAAGTATATAAGATGGTTAAATATTTAAAAGGGAGAAGACATTTTACTACCAGATAAGACCTGCTATTGTTCGTAACCTTAAAAATTATGATATTAAATCTATTTTGTTTTAATATTTTCTCGTTTTTTTTTCATATTAATATTATTATTTTAATATTAAAATTGGAATACGAAACGGGAATTAAAAGAATCACAGTCACAGTTCGTCGGTTTGAAACAATTAAACTTGGATAATTTGATAGATATTCGATCAATTTGCATGATATCTGAAATAAAACTAGATTTTCTTTTGCAAAGGCAGATATTCATTTATTTTTTGGTACATCGAGAGTAATTTTTCTAATACAAGCAATTTATTTTTGCCCCAATAACCTATTCATGATAACAACAAAAAAACTCCTGAAAACGCTATGAAAACGTAGTTTTGAGAAAAATATAAAGTACAGATCACAAAACACTGTCTGGTTTACAGAAAACCTCTTCCATTTTTGAGGAAATTATTTTGATTCATTAATTGTTTAACTGACAGAAGTGTTTATAGAACACATGTCATGAAGGTGATACAGTGAAAGTTAGAGCGATGTTTCCTATTTCAAGTCCTTCTTTTCTAAATAAAAACATTGTTATGCTGATAATAACCTCATTCAGTTCTAAGTTCCCTTGAGATAATGTAGCTTTAAGTTATACATGTTTAATATTGGTAGAGAACATTCGAAATGTGTTTACAGAAAACCTCTTCCATTTTTGAGGAAATTATTTTGATTCATTAATTGTTTAACTGACAGAAGTGTTTATAGAACACGTGTCATGAAGGTGATACAGTGAAAGTTAGAGCGATGTTTCCTATTTCAAGACCTTCTTTTCTAAATAAAAACATTGTTATACTGAAAATAACCTCATTCAGTTCTAAGTTCCCTTGAGGTAATGTAGCATTAAGTTATACATGTAGAACATTCGGAATATAAATTCAGCTCTCCCTTGACGTCTTTTATTATTTAGTGGAACGAACTATATTCGATATAGATATGGTACCAGAGCTTCCTAAAATCCATATTTACATAGTGCTAAGTGCTGGCGTACGCTATCGCCGTGTGTTAGTGCTACCGATAAGACGGTACGATAAATAAAATAGTTATTCATTCATTCATATCTGACTGTCATTTAGCGTCAAACTTGACGTTTAAATATTTGGATTTCACGGCTTATTGTATTGGTTATCAGCTGTCGAGTGCACGTAAGTTTTGAGTTGTTGCCAGTCTATAAACCGATAAATATGCTAAACATAGCCCAAATAAAAAAGCGGGTTCTTTATGATATTTTACCTCTTTACTTTATGGTATCCGAAGGTTCTTTTTATACTTGCTCAATCTGTCTGCTAGCCTGAGCGCTTGCCTATAGTATATACTAAAAACTGCCTAAAATTTATTCTTAAGTGAAAAAATGATCTTTTTATCTATTTACTTATTATATTTCGTGTGAGTAAAGTATATTAATAATTTTTTGATGTGAAACATCTGATGGTGTTTGGATGGGAGTTAAAAGGTTCTGATGGCACGTCGCGATGTGGCAGCTTCGCGTCTTGTCGGCTCTTTCCGGCCTAATTTGGCGAGCTTGCTTCGCGTCTTGTCGGATAACAGTATTATAAAATTAAAAATATATTTTCAAAGAATGAAGAAATATTTCTGTGATAGATAATTTCAGAAAAATAAAATAATGAGATTAAACATTTTTTAAGATTAAACAATATTTGCTTTTTCGTTTTCGACTCGTTTAAATAAAAATGTTTCAATATTAAAAATATAAAAAATTAGATGTTTCCCCGTTTCTAGGGGTTCCATAACGGCTCACAATTTCTTTTTTTTATATACTGTGTTCACCCAATGTAAACTACCTGCATGCCGTATATTCGCACCGATAGGATGGTTCCTATTTATTATGACTAATTTAATTACACTTGTGTAAATAAATTATTTACAAATAATTCATTCGCAAGAAAGAAAGTTTGCTTCAAGTGCATGGATTTTTATCATATACTTGCACACATTCTTTTGTAAAAATATTTTTCTACGTCAATAACAATCATGATTATGATTGATAAATAGGTCGATAAAGGATGATAAACTAAAGAAAGATTTTTTAAGTATATTTGTTGTTATTGTTTATCAATCTGTTTTTCAACCTGGTTATCAATCATGCTTTCCATTGATAAACAGGTTGAAAAACAATAATAACAAATGAATTTAAAAAAACCATATAACATATATATATATATATATATGTATATAATATATATATATATATATATATATATATATATATATATATATATATATATGTAGGCTTCTGTGCTCTTGGGTATTGTTTCTGTGTAAAAACTCGAATGCTTTGAGTAACATCTGAAATCTGCTTCCAGATCTTGATGATGCAACGCTGGATGGGTTGAAAATCTGACAGAATACAAAGAATTGTCCCTCTTAAAAGCTGAAAGAGAAATTTAATAATTACGACATTTCCACTAAAAATGGAAAGTTAGCATAATCAGACGGATTTTTGTACACATCGAATCGTTTTACCGTACGAAATGTACGGCTCGGGCTGATTTCAGACGATGACGCCGAATTTTAATTTGCCTCGTGTTAACGAGCTTATAGTAGGGCGATCTATTACGCAATACGCAACCTAGCTTTTAAAATATATTTTTTGTGATGTCTAACGGATGTTCAAAGAGTCAGGCACGAATGGAATCGCAAGCCCAGTTTAGTGCTGGATCGTTCTAAATACCGTATATTCGAACAGGATAGGAAGGTTCACACGGCTGTAACACCGGATAAACTACTGGGTATTTGTACGGATTAATCAGTGTAGGCCTTTGCCGTACTCCACTCGACGATAACGTTGTCACGTTGTAGCAGTCTACAATCGACTACATATCGATACAATAGCACGTTGCTACAGAACATCCCTTAACAATTACACGTAATTGTTAAGTGATGTTGTGTTCGTTTTTGAAATATTTGGTTATAAATTTAGAGTTTCTTCTATATGTTGAAGAAGGTGAGAGTATTGGTGATACCTCTTAGATACATTTCTTTTTACTTGGCTTCTGTGCACGGTGGGTGCGTGTATTGTCCGAACATATTTGGCATATCAAAAATCTGGTGTTAACATCGATTTGCATTATTTTTTCCTCATTGATTTATTGTTATTGATGGACTAAGCCGGTTTTTTTCCATTTTTTCAACATTTTGATCGTTTTTAAAATTATCAAAACGTACGAAAAAAGTTTGCATAATAGATATTTACCGATTCAAGGCCAAACAATTACCTAAATGATATGATATAAATAAATGTGTGTTGTAACACAAAATAAGATTCCTTATTCGTCTATTCCATTATATTCCACGTTTTAATGGAGAGTGCTGGTTCCTAGAATTTGAACACATATTTAAAATACATGATTGGAATAGGAAAAATGGTATCTGTTTTTCACGTTGGACTTTTACTTTTCGCTTTGTATTCGAAAATTGGTTCAGAATAGTACAAGTACTAGTAGTAATACTAAAAAATATACTAGTAGGAATGCTCAAAAATTGGCTACTAATCTCCAGACGGAATTCTAATATGAATATTCGGAACAACTTACAATATATATTTTCCGACAGGTGGATTAGATTTATAAGTGAGGCACGCAAGGGCGTAATTTGAATTACGTAATTTGAATTATTTAATTAAATATTTGAATAAAGGCGAAAAACTAAGAATTAACTTAAACGTAAATTAGAATTAACTTAACTTAAACTTAAACGAATGCATTTTTCGAATGTAACTTCCATATTTGCAATCAGCGCTAAACATCTGGCGTTGCATTCGTGTTCGCAAATATTAATGCAGGTGAGGACAGACTTGCGTCACAATGGCTCGTAAGGTGTGCTGTTTTTTATCAGCACAATTTCTTATCGTCGTTCTGCGGTCACATGCTGGAATGATGTGGCGTTATTGCTAACTGGCAGTCGGCGCAATATCAGTCGTATGATGTGTATATAGACGAGTATATAAAATAAAGTACATAGAAACAAATTCTTAGTTAAACTCAGGGAATACTCCACAAACCAGGTGGGCGTTACGTCAGTGTTACATATTTGAATAATGTATATGTATAGTCAAACTAATTCCAGTTTCTTAAGTTTATTCACCTTTATTAAAATGGCGGTGGTTAGCTGCTACTTTTCGAATACAGCATATACTTAATTGTAAACTTGATGATTAATAGCATCTAAGGGTATTTTTCATATGTAAGGGTATTAAAGGATATGTATTCTATGTAAGGGTATTTTTCATGTATAAAGTATTAAAGGTATTTTTCGTGGTGGTGTTTTATCACAGATGTATATTGCTAGGGTAGTTTAAAGAAATTCATTTATTTATAGCATAATAACCCACACATATCTCAATAACTAACACTTGAAAACATTTATTTGGGAATTTTAGGTGGGGTAAATTAATTATTCGAAAAACGTTTTTTTAAAATTACGTATGCAGTGTGAGGTATTTTTTGTAAGGGCTATAAGATTCTTAGAAATATTTTTAGGGGTATCTCCCACCCCACTATTTCCGAGACTGTTGAATCTAAGATTATGACAAAACTGGGTTTTTAGAAATCCACATAAAGCAGGAAATTTATAAAGATGATTATAGATGTCATATTTTTTCAAGATATTCACCATAATATATATGTTCTATTCCCACTTAATTATATTAGGTATTATTGAATATTTATTTTCCATGTTAGTGACGATTTATGATAAGATAATTTCACTTTAAACGACGGAGACTTTGATGCGCGAGCCAGGCTCGTACTAAGCTGATTTTCTTTAAATTTTCATTATTGTCGAAAAAACTTCACTTCCGAATCGTTGGCTCGGTTTAAAATTTTAGTGACCTAAGCATGTATATAGGCTTCCTAATTTGCAATATTACTTTTGAAATAAAAAAGTACATGTGTAGACGGGAAGTGGGAAGATCTCACCCCCACTTCCGGTCTACACGTGTATTTTCCTACCTTACCGTTAGGACCGGATTCATTTTGATCTATCTTTAAATTAAATATCACGTGGAGTTTAGATACGTCTTTTATGCGTCGGATTTAATATGTTCAAAGCCGTCAAGGTATAAATATTATAAAATTGTTGAAATGGTGTAAAGAGATTAGGGAAAAATATATTACCTATTTCGAATACTACCCATGTCATTATAATTGGAAAATTCTCACGTATAAATTGGAAAGTGGAAAAACCATTTATCGCACTTAAATTACGGAGCTTTGGTAAAGAGATCAGGTGAAAAGTCTCCTTACTGACTGTTACATCTCCTGTCTCCTTACTGACTGTTACATCTCCTGCCTGGTTTACACAGAACGAGCTTAAACGACTTAATTTTAAGTAAATTACCACTTACAATATTTTATATAAGAGTATTCCCACGTAACAGTCTCAACTGAGTCCCAGTGACCTAAAGAAAGGATTTTGATAGGCACTGATGGGCTGACGATGATGGACACTGATGGGCTGATGATGTAGATCTTACACTTTAAGAAGTGAATTTCCTTTTTTTTAAATAATAAAGTTTATGTCTATTAATATAGTGAAACTGCCAAAAAGTTTTAAATTTCATACACCGATTACAAAATTATCTAATAAAAACTCTTACCGTCAATCCCCTGTGTATTTTACTTTCATGTAGTCTTACTTAAGAATTAATGAATTTAAATCATTAAAGCTGTTTTGAAACAAGTCGATAACAAAGTTATGTTATGAAAATATTACACTTTTTACTAATATATTTGAATTAAATGAAACTACGTGATGTAGTATTATTTCTACTTTCTATAAGTTGTTTACCACGACCTAGGTTTCGCTGTATTACAACATCTTCAGGTGGGCTGTTAACAAAGATTGATATCTTTGCTAATAAAGAAAGTAGAAATAATACTACATCATGTAGTTTCATTTAATTGTGAATAATGAATTTCTACAAAATTAACGCCAAATATATTCAATAATATATTTGAATAATAAACTTCTTTGAGTATCATATTTCATTATATTTCTGATAAGTCACGTCAGTGCCTAGTCACGTCTTCTAAGTTCACGTTTATTTATATTATGTTACTTCAGTGACCGTGACTTTTTTCACGTAAACCTTTGGGAAATATTGTTAAGTTACTGTAAGATTGAAGGTTAAAATACATGTAATATAACATTTTTTCAAGTAAGTTTATAAGTTTTGTATTGAAATTTCAAATTGTCATATGTTTAGTGGGTTAATTGCAGTGTAATATATATGTTACCTGAGATTCCCTTAATTAAAATCAGAGTCCCTTAATTTAAATCCCATTAGAATTCGTTTAGTGACTATTAGGACCCTTTCTGTAATGCGAAATAAACATACAAATGGATAAAAATTTCGCTTCAGTGGTTGTGATGCGCGAAGAAATGCACGTAGGTACAGGCAGACAAAAAATCCGCGAATAATATTTTTGCGTTTCATAACTTTTATTATGTCCTAAATCATTTTTCCGTAAATATCTTCAATATGCCAATTCTACATTTTTTTTGTATCTACAATATATATTTTGATACATGTAGCTTTTAACTTTTTGGCGACTAAACAATATATGCATTTTTGCTTGTTATGTAAAAGTATCCATAAATAAATAACAACTCGTGTATTGTAGCTTCGGTTACCTGGTGTAATACTATCAGTGTAGCGAGTTTCTAGAAACTTTGAAGTGGCATTTTGATTCGAACCTATGAAAATGGAAACTGATGCATAATTATTTGAATTTATACAAACAAGCATTGCTACATGTATGTTAAATACAAAGGTAAAAGGTCCGGACTGTGTTAAATAATATAATTGTCTTTACTTTTAGTTTTCATTTCTCTTTGTAAGGTTTGCAAAATAACTAACGTATGTTGATTTTTACTGACATTTTGTGATGTGTGGCGTTTGATATATCTGTTAAATGGGTGACCTCGAGTATATTCGATTGAGTCATATCATTTATATACTTCATTGAAGTTATACAAACAAGCATAGCTACATTTATATTAAATACAATGGTAATATATCCGTATTAAATCAGATGACAAAATTGTCTTTGCTTTTTTGGTTTTTCATTTTTCTCTGGATATATTATTGATCGAGTCACGTCATTTATATGCTTAATTCAATTTATACAAACAAGCATAGCTAGATTCATATTAAGCACAATAGTAAAAGATCCGTATTAAGTCAGATCATAAAATTGTCTTTACTTTTGGTTTTTCATTTTTCTCTGGAAATATTATTGATCGAGTCACGTTATTTATATGTTCAAATGAATTTAGGCAAACAAGCATAGTTACATTTATATTAAATACCACATTGGTAAAAGGTCCGTATTAAATCGTATGCCAAAATTGTCTTTATACAAACAAGCATAGCTACATTCTTATTAACCACAATGGTAAAATGGTCCGTATTAAATCAGATCATTAAATTGTTTTTACTTTTGGTTTTCATTTCTCTCTGGAAATATTATTGATCGAGTCACATCATTTATATACTTCACTAAATTTATACAAACAAGCATAGTTACATTTATATTAAATACCACATTGGTAAAAGGTCCGTATTAAATCATATGCCAAAATTGTCTTTACTTTTGGTTTTTAATTTCTTTCTGGGAATATTATTGACCGAGTCACGTCATTTATATACCTCATAGAATTTATACAAACAAGCATAGTTACATTTATATTAAATAGGACATTGGTAAAAGGTCCGTATTAAATGGGATGATAAAATTTTCTTTACTTTTTGTTTTTCATTTCCGTCTGGAAATATTATTGACCGAATTTATAATTTACGCCATTTATAAGCTTTATGGAATTTATACAAACAATCATAGCAACATTTATATTACACATAATCGCTTTTTACAAGAGTTTATCGAACTGAATGATAAAGTTCGTGCGCGTTTCTGATACTATGACGCAGACAGTCATCGGAACATTTTTTGAGTTTCGTTGTATTAAAATAATCTTATCAGTGTAGGAAATTTAAATGCAGTCTACCTGCGTAAATACCAGTGTATTCGGGTAAATATCCTAAGCTAAATTCGAACAATCAGATTACAGTTTTGATGAATTTTCCTTGAAGGAAATTCGTCATGTGTGCCATGTAATTCGTTTAATTTATTATCATTTGATCGAAGAATTGACAAGAAAGAAGCGAAGAAAAAACCGATACTTGTGGATACGACCATTCATTGTAAGAAAATATCTTGGTGGTTTCAGAGAAAAATTCTACATACACATAATCGGAAGAGCAACCACTTTTAGCCGATTGCTTTATTTTATCACTATTATCTTCTTCGGTTACTTCGAAGTTTAAATCTTATATTGAAATTTATATTTAATATATTCTTCGGTTACTTCTAAGTTTAAATCTTAATTGAAATTTATGTTTAATATCTTCTTCGGTTACTTCAAAGTTTAAATCTTAATTGAAATTTATGTTTAATATCTTCTTCTGTTACTTCTAAGTTTAAATCTTAATTTAAATTGATGTTTAATATCTTCTTCGGTTACTTCTAAGTTTAAATCTTAATTGAAATTTATGTTTAATATCTTCTTCGGTTACTTCTAAGTTTAAAACTTAATTGAAATTTATGTTTAAAATCTTCTTCGGTTACTTCTAAGTTTAAATCTTAATTGAAATTTATGTTTAATATCTTCTTCGGTTACTTCTAAGTTTAAAACTTAATTGAAATTTATGTTTAAAATCTTCTTCGGTTACTTCTAAGTTTAAAAATTCGATAGAATCTTTTATAGAATTTACCCGTATTGCTCTATTTTTGTATTCGTCGAGTTTATTGTTCCGAAAACATTGATAATTTTTTGATATTTTTTTTGATATTATTGAAAGTAATTTTGTCTCACAAATAGACAGAACATATTTTACTGTGAACCTTCACCCGGGTTCGGTCATTTTGTCTCACATCCGATACAGGACGCGAGAGAAAATGACTGAATCCTAGTCGTTCACTAGGTCTTCTCTCTGTGTTCAGATATTTCATTTGTCATCTACTCGGAGCACGAAAGAATGATGTCGAATGCCGAAATCTAAAATGGTTGAATTGGTTCACTAATGAATGCATTCATCAGTTTCGATTCACTTTGTGGTCAGACGTTTCAGTCTGAAAGATGCTGAATGAAATACAGAAATGAACAAAAAGTGATTGATCTGATATTGTCTTAAGTGTCATACACATACGATATTGTCTTAATGTCTCGACGTCCAGCTCTCTGTCACAGGCGTTTTAAAACGTTGAAATTTGCATTAGTTGTACAAAGTAGTGACTGAATTATGAATGATATGTACAAAATGTGGCTGGGTGGAGAATAGTTTGGGGGGAGGGAGGCGGTAGAAAGGCTAAAACATCTGTTTTCAGTCATCGTATTGGCTCTCAAGTGAAATGCAAGTTATAATATGTGATACGATTTTCGAAGTTATTTCTTACTAACATAATTCTGAACAATCTTCTTAAAGTAACTGTATTCCTTCAGGATTTTAAAAAATTCCTGTCAGTAAAGTTGGAAAAATATTGGGAACTTTGCTAATGAAGCTTCTATTGGTTAAACATTATCAGCAAGGCATTATCTTAGATAAATTGTTTTTTAAATGGAAATTTTGGTTATTTAAGTATAAATTAAAGCTAGTGTTAATTGTAGCGAAAAAATAATGACTGAATTAAATTCTTAATATTACAATACTTAAAAATGTGTTTATAGTTTTTTTTTTATATTTTTATTATTTTTTTGTTAAGTTATTAAAATTTTTACATAATCCTGTCTTATACGCTGTAGACCCAATTGTTACGCGTGCGTCACATGTGATTGGTACCAACTTTTTGTATATGTTTACATATATCTAGTAAAGAACACTGATCGGACACGTTTGATTAGTATAAATGTGCCATCCTAATTAAATTAAACATAGATTTTGTCGTCATTTTGGTGTCAATTCTATTAACAATGATATAATTACTTTTTCTCTTTACATCCTGTATACTAATATTCCGTGACATTTTGATAACCCTTTTACTCGATATGTTAAATCTTTTGCTCTCACGTAGACAGTTATCTCGACGATTTATTTAACGAGTCACGAGTTAGATTGTTTTTATTTGTTTTTGTCACAGCTATGAATTAAGGTCATATAATTTTAAAACAAATACTATATATAGTATTAGAAACTGGTTTAGAGATGATTTCAATGTCATTTTTATTGTATTGATGTCGAATGTCTTTATGCTATATCTCACGAAAGGCAGCTGTGAGAGATAGACACACTGCCATTACATGGCAAATATGATAACACTGTTTTGAGACCGATATTAGCTCTCATGCAGAAATATTAGCTTTCATGTAGAAACGAATGAAATTATATATTTTTATCATTATATACACGCAGTTTTAGTGTTGCATGCAGCCTTTAAATTTAGAATAATCGTAATATCGTAGCTCTAATTATAGATTTTTACTCTATTTATTATAGATTTTTAGCATTATTAAAACTGCGTGTTGCGTACAGCTTTTGGGTCTATAAATTTAGAATAATCCTAATATCGTAGCTCTCATGCATCGTAGCTCTTATTATAGATTTTTTACTCTATTTATTATAGATTTTTAGCATTATTAAAACTTCGTGTTGCGTACAGCTTTTGGATCTATAAATTTACAATAATCCTAATATCGTAGCTCTCATGCATCGTAGCTCTTATTATAGATTTTTACTCTATTTATTATAGATTTTTAGCATTATTAAAATTGCGTGTTGCGTACAGCTTTTGGGTCTATAAATTTAGAATAATTGTAATATCGTAGCTCTTATGCATCGTAGCTCTTATTATAGATTTTTTACTCTATTTATTACAGATTTTTAGCATTAATAAAACAGCGTGTTGCGGACAGCTTTTGAGTCTATAAATTTAGAATAATCCTAATATCGTAGCTCTCATGCATCGTAGCTCTTATAATAGATTTTTACTCTATTTATTATAGATTTTTAGCATTATTAAAACTGCGTGTTGCGTACAGCTTTTGGGTTTATAAATTTAGAATAATCCTAATATCGTAGCTCTCATGCATCGTAGCTCTTATTATAGATTTTTACTCTATTTGTTATAGATTTTTAGCATTATTAAAACTGCGTGTTGCGTACAGCTTTTGGGTCTATAAATTTAGAATAATCCTAATATCGTAGCTCTCATGCATCGTAGCTCTTATTATAGATTTTTACTCTATTTGTTATAGATTTTTAGCATTATTAAAACTGCGTGTTGCGTACAGCTTTTGGGTCTATAAATTTAGAATAATCCTAATATCGTAGCTCTCATGCATCGTAGCTCTTATTATAGATTTTTACTCTATTTATTATAGATTTTTAGCATTATTAAAACTGTGTGTTGCGTACAGTTTTTGGGTCTGTAAATTTAGAATAAACTGTCTCAATACCTTGATAAAGAATAGAAACGTGGAAAAAACTATGGAAATATTTTTGTGATTAAAAACAATTCATATTACCATTACTTTCTATTATTCCTTAAAACCTAGTTCCCTAGCAATTCATTGAGTTTCACAAAAATCCTTTTCTTCAACGATGTCACAGAATATAAATACATAATTCACAATGCATTAATAAAAAAAAACATAGATGCTTATCCTCTCATTGTTTGAATTTGTTTTCTAACGTATTGTTTCCAGTGTTACCACTTCAGATAAACGCTTCCAATCAGACGCGAATAGCGCCGAAAACAATATTTGGTTTTTTCATGCGTCATTTTTTTTCTGTGCGTCCGTACGCAATGATATTATAATGGGAATGTTAATAAAACAAAGTCCTAGCGCTCGACGCAAGTCGGTCTGTGTTTACACAACGTAACTAGTCTACACGGCCGAACGTATCATTTGCTGTTGCTATAATAAATATTTGTTTACATTTTGAGCCGGCTGGAGCTATGTAAATAAAACGTGAATAGGGAAATACATTGTTTTATTGTTATGTACCTATAGATGTCACGTAAGTTTCAACTAGGTTCAATGATAGAAAGGAATATGTAGTTTCTTTTTTGGAAATCTGTATCCAAATGGAAATAAGTGAATCTCGTCATGTCTGTTTGTCTGTCTCGGCTTTAAGACTGATTTTCAGCAAAGTCAGACGTAGTATAGTACATACGTGCATACATTAATTACATACACACAATTATATACATACATAAAACTTATTTTTATGTATTCAGCACCGAATGTTTCTCTAGTAATTTGTATCAAAATTACTTTGAATATTGAATATATTTGTACGTTGTAATACAACGAAACCTAGGTCGTGGTAGGATTTTGTAATACAAGGAAACCTAGGTCGTGGTAAAGAACTTAAAGAAAGTAGAAATAATACTACATCACGTAGTTTCATTTAATTGTGAAAATTACGTTGGTTAAATTTACTACGCCAAATTTCAAGTTTGTCTTCAAGTGATTTCTGAGAAAACGGTTGTGATGATAAGACACGTAAGCTGTCTTAAAAAGATACAAACGTAAATTTCAATAAATCAATTGCGTACGTACATACTTACGTAATCTTATAGAACATACGCACATACATTAATTACATACACACATACACAATTAAATGAAACTACGTGATGTAGTATTATTTCTACTATCTTTAATTTCTTTACCACGACCTAGGTTTCGTTGTATTGCAACATCTTCAGGTGGGATATAAGCAAAGATTCTACCATCCACCTGAAGATGTTGTAATACAACGAAACCTAGGTCGTGGTAAAGAAATTAAAGATAGTAGAAATAATACTACATCACGTAGTTTCATTTAATTGTGAATAATGAATTTCTACAAAATTAACGCCAAATATATTCAATATACACACATACATTAATTACATACACACATACATTAATTACATACACTCAATCATATGCATACTTACATGCATACATACTTATATAATATGGATTGAAAACCTATTTTTATGTGTTCAGCATCGAAAGTCTTTAGTGATTTGAATCAAAATTACTTTGGTTAAATCGTTATAATGATTTAAAAAGATATAACCGACGGAATATTTATTTTACGCCTATGAAAGATGTAATAGGCAAATATTTATATAGTGAAAATTAACATCGAAACGAGACCAACACAATGGGGGCGTCTGTAACTCTGTAACGTCTGGGTTACAGAGATAATACATAATTTTTAACAAGCTGGTATATTTTAGAATATAAAAAAACCAAACAATTCAGAAATTGACAATCAGGAAAGGGGAAAAAGTAAAATTAGAATTTGTAAGTATAACATAAAACAAAAAAGGTATCTTCATGAATGCGCATATATATTTTTAAAACATAAAGAATAGTTAACTGGAAATAAAAATAACAAGAAAATTGATTGGAATACATAATAACTTTTTAAAAATGATTACAAAATATAACCAAAGCCTCTTGCTTTCTTTAATGTGTAGCCATTGCCCAAATTCATTAAAAATAAACTGTTAACAAACATTGACAATTGTTGTCAAAATAGATTTTTCTTTCTTATTGAGGTTTACGTAACTTATTTCGGTGACCCTGTCGAGCCTGTGAGCATCATGGATTATATGGTACATCTGTGGATGGAGGATATAACAAGACACAATCTGCACTTTGTTTTATCTCGCTAATTCAAAGAATTCGGTAGAAATTATATTTAAAATCTATTATGAAAAACAACCTAACTTTCATAAAAAAATACAGGATTTCTCTTTTGTCAGATTGACGATTTTGATAAAACTTTCAAGGAGCTTATTTTTTTAATTTTCTTTATTTAACTGTGTAATCTTTATTATTGTTACACTGTATGATGGACATTTGCCGGTCTCCTTTATGAATGTTGCATTGTATGCATAGTTTAATAGCAAGACAATGTTCACTTAAATATTTAAACTTTTCCATTTGTCAGTTTGTACGGAACCCTCATAGTAATAAGTTTATTTAAACATAACTTCAATCTTCCTTTTTTCTTTGTTTGTTTAGTATTTAGTAATAGTTTTTGTGTAAATGACCGTTTAAACGATTTTATTTTTATTGACTGAAAGTGATTTGTTGTGTAGCAAGACGTGTTAACTTTAATTAAATAAACTTTCTATTTTGGTCTTGCAATGTGTATGAATGTGTTGAGTGAGTTCACCAAACTAGCTTCTAAAGAGGTTCGTAACTTTTCGCGTATAAACACATTACATAGAGAAATGTCTTAGTCCGTGCGTCACGGCGGGCGGTGAGAGTGACGCGCAGCGGTCGACCCGCACGCAGCCCTCGCGCGTCAGTAAACGATGGCGACTCCCAAGTATATAGTGATTTATATAAACCTTCTTTTAAGGTACTTAAACTATGTACGTTTTAACAGCTGTGGTAACATTTGTAACCGATTTTCATGGCAATTTTCTACTCGAATAAATTGTATTAAACTGCCTAAAATAGGAGAGTTCTTTGTTCGTCATCTATGTATGTTTGTATGTTTGCGAATATTTCCGTATTGTATGTTTGCTACGTCTTGTGTGTTTATATGTTTGCGAATATTTTGTTTACGAATATCTAAGTATTATATAGATTTGAATGACACTTTTTGCAAAATACTTAGAATATGTCAATACACGTTTTAATGCTAAAAACATCAAAGACATGTTTTAGTTCCGATTATATACGTAGATTTATAAGTATGTAATATTAATATATATATATATATATATATATATATATATATATATATATATATATATATATATATATATATATATATATATATATATATATATATATATATATATATATATATATATATATATATATATATATATATATATATATATATATATATATATATATATATATATATATATATATATATATATATATATATATATATATATATATATATATATATATATATATATATATATATATATATATATATATATATATATATATATATATATATATATATATATATATATATATATATATATATATATATATATATATATATATATATATATATATATATATATATGTATTCACAATTGACTTAGGATTTAACAACTTATTCGCGTCAAATGTTTTAAAAAAATTTTCGTTGCAATCCATTTATAGTCAAATTATATGAATCAAAATATATCTTTAGGTGTAAAATAAATTAAGTACTCGAAAACAATTTATAAAATTCGATATATAGTGTGATTTATCGTTCGGGTAGTAACAAAGTCATAAAAGCCTAGTTATGACTGGGTTACTGACAAAATTTGTGAAAATCACTGATCTGGGTCGATCTTTTGAGTGCCACGACTACAAAGTAAGTCTGACTCTTAATTTTTTTGTAGTTAATGATACTTTAGTAATAACATTTTTGAATTACTTGACACATTTTACGACAACTAATACGGTTCTCTCAAAAAAAAAAAAAATAAAAAATGTACTTTATAGGATATCGTAATTTTTTTCTTTTCGATTGGGCCATTACTTACGGGACATCTGTATATTTTTTTTATTTTTACATAATATACGTTCAGAAAAATACTAGGAAATAGGCAAAAAATTACACCACCTTATGTCCGAACTGAGGCTAAAATTAGGGAAAAAATAGGGTTACTAGAAGTTTGCGCATAGTTTGTAGAAAAACTATGATGATGTTCTAGATGTCATAATTTTTGAAATATAATTCTAGGTGTCATATGATTTTGTAATATGATTCTAAATATCATAGTTTTTGAAATATGATTCTAGACGCCATAGTTTTTGAAATCTGATTCTAGATGTCATAGTTTTTGAAATATGATTCTAAATATCATAGTTTTTGAAATATGATTCTAGATGTCATAGTTTTGACATATGATTCTAGATGTTGTAGTTTCTAAAATATGATTTTATATGTCATAGTTTTTGATATATGATTCTAGATGTCGTAGTTTTTAAAATCTGATTCTAGATGTCATAGTTTTCGAAATATGATTCTAGATGTCATAGTTTTTGAAATATGATTCTAAATATTATAGTTTTTGAAATATGATTCTAGATGTCATATTTTTTTAATATGATTCTAGATGTCTTAGTTTTGACATATGATTCTATATGTCATAGTTTTTGAAATATTATTCCACATGTGATAGTTTTTGAAATATAATTCTAGATGTCGTATATAATTCTAGATAACATGTATGTCCCCCTACTTAATTATATTAGGTATTAACATTTTTATTGCGCTAAGAAATCCATATTAGCAATGATTTTTTATAAATAAAGTAATTAAACAGAATTACTATATAGATATGGAACTCTACCTCGTTCCTCGGAACACGATGCGCACTTTATGATTATTAATTTTGGAGATTTAAGCGTTTAAAATTGGTTGTATTTGGTTATAAAATATTTTTGAAGTTGCCTTCTAATGCCGGTGTAGAAGTACTTCTTAGTAAAATGACGTTATTAGCTTTAACTGATACTGAGATAAAAGATCTGATTTAAATTTACAATGACGACATTAATAACAATTCAATCATTGGATCTATATTGTTTGCTTTTAATTGTTTCATTTCTTATTTATTGCTACGAGAAATGGATAGCATCATTTGCAATCTCATTCTACATGAAATTCATTGATCTTAATTAGCTATTAAGATTACGAAAGATTATACTCTTACCTTGTTCTTAAATTGTAATTATCTGATTATAATTTAAGATCGACAATAAAACCGTCCCCCATAATTACGCCGTAAAAGAGAGCTCGCATAGCAGCTAGTAACGCCGGCTTACTGTACAATTATTTGAAGGTCTAGAACAAGTTAATTACTATAGTATTGTTAATAAATATTAAACTAATTAATAAACAGAATTAAGTGAATGTGAATGAATGGTTTCAAGGCAGTCGGTTTAATGAATAATAATGTGGTCATTAGACGTCGTTAGTGGCTAAGAGCTGAGCTCTTTCGTTCTTCGGAGGATTACTACTGGTTTATTTTCCATTTGGAATAGAAATAAGATTTACGATTATTGTCGACTTATTTATGGTTATTCTTAGCTATTTTTTTTTGTAACAGGAAATTGCACTGCTTTCGGATTTTGGTGAAGCGGAAATATAAATAATAGCCAATACCGAAAGTGGTTTTAGCGGTATTATCTGTTTAGTAACGACAATAATATAAATGGATGATGAGTTGTCGAGTGGAGGATGCGTGAGTACCAGTATTATTAGGTGAAAATGGTGATGATTTTATTTCCTAGTTTCTATTCTTGAATTGAAAGTTAACCAGCTTCATTGATGTAGAGAGTTTGTTAACAAGTTTAGCTTTTGGTCACGTATGACACTCGCTGCAAGCAGAATGGACGTAGAATGTAGACGAAACGGAATGGACGTAGAATGGAAAGGGATTCACGTGTGAACCTATATAATGAATGAATCCGTAGATGGATGTTTCTTACTCTGTAATTCCGTAATTTCTGAGCGCATCTACATTAAATTAGGCACATGAATAGATTACTAGCGTGACCCGTGCGAAATCTTCGCATTATTTATTCCATTATGAAGCTCAGATGACAGATCAAACAAATATTTTACTAAAATTGACATATAGAGGCGCAAGTATCAAAAGCATTGAGCTAAAGCGCCACTTTATTTATACGTGAGTGGATTTGAAATTAAACAAAAATTTTACCGACCGTCAATCATATTGACGTTCAGCCGTTAGATGGCAGCATTGCTGTTTTGTGTATATAATTTTAATAATTAATTAATTTGCAAAAACAATAGCAATAATAAATTTTTTAGTTGTGGATGCCGGTAGAGCAAGCAATTATCTATAAAATGTTATATAATTTATGTGGATTAGTTGTGAGGTTTTTTCTAAAAAGGGAGAGTAACATCTTAACCTTAGCGTATTAATATATATGATGATGATTATGATGATAGTTAACACATATACTTTTATGAAATCATAAAGGAGGAATAGATTATTAATGAACATCACCAAGGATGGATGCTATCCTTCAGGAATTATTCAGAAATCTTAAGTAATTCCGAAAGAATAGCAGTCACCATTTATGATGTCCATTAGGTTTCTACTTGGTGCCGTAATATTGATTTTAAGGAAAATTCTGTAAGTTTCATTTCAGCATATATTAACTTATACCTTCTATTTTTTTTTTGATTTCGATTCCGAGCGTGGCACCGTGGGATAGTATAGAACATTTTCTTTACACAATTTTCTTAGAACAGAAATAAATGGTAGCCTGGGTTGGCACATGGGCTATATTGCTGTAGTCCACGCGAACGAAATCTCAGGCGCAAGCTTGGATCACATTAATCACGTACGAAACTAGTGATTGGCTACATAGATAATGATCTGTTTTGACACGTATATACATATACAAAATTGTAGTTATTCATGTATGTTTTTATAACGTGCGAGATGTGGGGGTGCAAAGTTTGTGCCGAGAGAGACAAAGTCGTTGAATAGGTCTTTCAAAGATATATAATAAATATGTTATGAAATATAAATATTCGTTTATGAAACATTTTGTTAGAGTTATGTGTCCCACCCACTACTAACTAAACCGCTATTTTAAATATATGAAAAGTATATACAATAGTAGTATATATAACAAAATTAAAATGAAAGTTCTCATAGCTAAGTAGGCTTTACTAGTTTACGAGTAATTGTCTACCATATCTATATATATATATATATATATATATATATATATATATATATATATATATATATATATATATATATATATATACACGGAATTCTTGCATTGCGAGTTTTATCGTACTTGATAGGTTTTTTTTTGTGAATTAGGTTGCAAAAAAAAACATTTTAATGTCATAGGCCATTATTTTATTTATAAGTCAAACTATCTAATAACAAACTGCAGGGTAAAAAATTGTATTGGCAACTTTGACAGACTTGCTTTAAATCAATTGAAAAATGCCAAAAAAACGTCGAGTCACGATTTAATTAACAGGTTAAGATGGTTGGTGCGGAACGTGAACGTAATATTTTCCGATGACGGAGGTAAACGTATTTTTTGTTTGAAAAAAATTTGCTACTCTGAGTATCAGTTTTTTTTTATAGTAACAAAATTTAATTTCTCTGAATGCACAGGTTTTTTGATGGTACTAAAAATTATATTTAGATCGTGCGCTTTGTTCTTATTTTCGACCTGACAAATAAATTCTTTTTTTTTCTTACAAATAAATTCCGACAAGTTTGAGTGTTCTATTTTTAAATTAAATTTTTATTTTTTTTTTGTTTTTGAATGGCACTAAAAATTATATTAAGACTGTGCGCTTCTTTCTTATTTTCGTTCCGCCTTACAAATACATTTCGCCAAGTTTGAGAAAACAAATTGTATTATAGTGTTAACATTTAGTTGAGAATGTCGTATTTTTAATCGGTTGTCAGTTTTGAAAATGAACTAAAAGTATAACTAATTTGATGATACCGTATGATGCTGCTTTTAATCAATGTATAGTAATGGATGTAGACAAAAATAAAAAAAACAACAATTAAACGTTGGCCTCAAATTGAATAAGAAGCGATTCTGTCAATCTAATTTGTATGTAAAATATTTGTATGTAAATTAGCAAATTCATTTCTGCATTAATTTGTATATAAATTAACAAATTCATTTTTAACCTTTGCTCTTTGCCAATAAGCCTCGCTCAGTTTCCGAATATGTGGCGACATTTTTAAAATCCAGAACTAGGTGTTTATCTAGTTTTGGAACTAGTACTAGTCGTTTTGTAACGTAATCGCACACGTATTTGCGGTAACCAAGCGCATAGTTTGTTGTTATGGTAATTTATAATTTCGCAATATGTTTTTACCGTCTTGAACATTTAAATTGCTTTGTTGATAAAGAGTTCAATGGCCAGCGTAATCGGCTGATTTGTGCGTGTTAAGTAAATTGTTATTAGTGTTAATTCTCTTTTGTATGGGAATATATGAATGCTCTCGTGGTCCTTCCTTTACAGTAATTAAGTGTTAGAGATAATTTTCGCAAGAGTATAAGTTAGAAGCTAAATTAATGAGGCGTTGACCGTTCAGCTGAATAGTTAATCTCTTCGAATAATTAGGCAAATTTGTTTCTAAGTGCTTGTTACTAGATGAATAACACGTACCTGCCTGCTGCTCTAGACGTTCTTATAAATATTTGCATAAAATAAATTAGTCGAATAAATTGTTTTAAATATAATTTATTCTTCACAATTAAATGAAACTGCGTGCTATAGTATTATTTCTACTTTCTTTAATTTCTTTACCACGACCTAGGTTTCGTTGTATTACATCTTCAGGTGGGCTATTAGCAAATATTCTTTGCTTTTGCCTTTAATAGTTTTACCCTTAAGAAATAATCTTTGCTAATAGCCCACCTGAAGATGTTGTAATACAACGAAACCTAGGTCGTGGTGAAGAAATTAAAGAAAGTAGCAATAATACTACATCACGTAGTTTCATCTGATTGTGAACAATGAATTTCTACAAAATTAACGCCAAATATATTTAATATAATTTATTCCCTGTTGCAATGTTTACATGCTCAGAAACTAGTGAAAGCAGACAAATTTGCCTTAAAAGCATGTACATTTTTATGAAAATTATAATTATGATAGTCGAATAAGTAATTGTATAATTTTGTGAAATATTTTCTTTTAAATAATAACTTGGTTAAATATTTTAATAAACAACGTTGCGTGTGAATCTGTTTTTCCAATATGTCTGTGCAGTTTATTGTAAATCAAAAATTTCCATCGGAAAGTCTAGAACAAAGCTTACGGAATATCCAACTTTATGTGAATCCTCCGAAAAAGCTCTCGAAACGTATTTGTTCTTTAGACTCTGCACAACAATATGTGGTCAGTGGGCCGGCCCCGTGTTTACTTTGCCGCTCAACAACATCTCGATGAGCTTCACGTTTTTGCGACGTTTGTATCGGCAAGTCGTTAGCTATGAGATTTTTTTCAATGTAAATCATTGTCAGAATCTGTTACGACAATTCAAGGTAACATTTTCTTATAGCTTTTTATGAAATTTATTTCTCGACTCATCAGCAAAGTATTTTGTGCCTTGTTCTATAGAAAATGTTTTGTATCTATATATCTATATTCTGGTACATTCTGCTCTCTGGTACTTCTGTCTTGGCGCAAATGTCATTATTATAGATTGTGTATTTCCGCAGGTATCGAATTATATCTAGCTTACGTAAATTATTACATAAAGTTTTAATTTATCAACCGATACATAACTTCAATGTTTTATGTCTTGGTGGAAAAAATTATATCTTGACGCAAATATTCCATTTCCTCCCGACTATTCCTTCATTTTATTGGTATGTAACAGAATGTTATTTATATTTTGTTAATTGGAATTAATTTGTTCGCAAAGGACAGAAAGTTTGGAATGTTGTTAAATAATGCTGTAAATTATAGATATTTGAATGGCTGGGTTTTCTGAAACTAACTGATAAATGTTCAGTTTCCGATAAATCTAATCACCCGGCTGATAGAACGGCGACTGGAAAATCACATGACCCGGTTTTCCGACCTAGGTCACTAGCAGGTAAGTCCTTGAATCTGTCACCAAGGAGATTAAATGTGTAACACGTAATTTATATAGAAAGTATGTAACAAGAATCTTATTATACTCGTTCATCATATTAAAAAGGATCTTTGGAACTTCGTCATGTCCGTTTATACGTATGTCACAGCCTCAGAGTTTCTATACTTTTAAACAAATGTGTATGGAAAAAGTAAATGCTTCAGAAGGGATGAAATATAACGTTTCTGATATTAATATATATATTAACGATATTAATATATATTAAAGAAAATTAAATTGGTTTTCCATACATAAAAAAGGCGAAAGAAAATTCTTTGCCTCACACCCCGCTGAATCGAGTATCATTGGACAGATCATTTAAAATAAAATTGAGTTTCCATTTACCATTTTTTATGTTTAAGCCCACCGTTTATGAAAGATTTCGCTTCAAACTGATGTACAATGTGTCCACTTCTCCGTACAAATAAAACGCGAAAGAAACTTTTTTCTTGCACACCCCGCTGAATCGAGTATCATTAGACAGGTTTTTCAAAATAAAATTGAGTTTTACAATTATAATACAATTTATTATTTTTAAGCCCACCGTTTCTGAAATATCTAGCTTCAACCGACGTGCAATGTGTCCCCACCCTCTAAGCTTTGAATCATGTACCTGGGAAATGTGAATTTTTTTTACTGTTTCAATTATTATTCTTTGTTATTTCAGTTATTATATGAATATGTTTTAATATTTGACTACAACTTTCAATTAAAATTATTGTGGTTAAGTTGCATCAGCAATTTTATGAGACGTATATAATCTCGAGGACTCCATACTTTATGTATATGTTTTAATATTTGATTACAACTTTCAATTAAAATTATTGTGGTTAAGTTGCATCAGCAATTTTATGAGACATATATAACCTCCAGGACTCCATACTTTATGTATATGTTTTAATATTTGATTACAACTTTCAATTAAAATGCTTGTGATTAAGTTGCATCAGCAATTTTATGAGACGTATATAACCTCCAGGAGTCCATATTTTATGTATATGTTTTAATGTTTGATTACAACTTTCAATTAAAATTATTATGGTTAAGTTTCATCAGCAATTTTATGAGACGTATATAACCTCCAGGACCATACTTTATGCGAGTTACAACGTGAATTAAATAAAATATAAAAATAATAATTTTTCCCTTCGATTTATGTAAAATACCTAGAACGATTTCATTAAAATATATGAAATATTCTCATAAATTTAATTCGGACATGTTTAATTAGATTAAATTGAGATTAAATGTTAAGTAAGCTGTTTTCGTTGTCATTATATTATTTTATAAGGATTAAAAAAGTTACACACGTGTATGTTTTACACGTTAATTAATACATATTAATTGTCACGTTTTTTGCTAATCATAATCGTCAAATGCATTTAAAAAAATCACTTCAGTAAAAAAACATATCGTTGATTAATACATGTATGATAATTAAATTTCAAACTATGCAAATTGGGAGGCAGTAATCTGCTTTAAAAGTTTCATATAATTGTTAAACAAATTATGAGTTAATGGTATAAGTACCGGTTTACTGCCAGTGGAATTTGCGCGAACATCACCAACGACGCTATTTTCATTAAATACACTTATAATATGAACAGGACAAACGGCCCAGAAACAAACACATGCATCTACAAATATTTAAATATCAAGTATATATAAAATAATAATCAAATATATATAACATTGACTAACAAAAGAAACGAACAAGTAAGGAAAGAAAACATATAAAGATAGTTGCAGTTATAAAAGTTGCGCCGTTATAGTTACGGGTGAGCGAGTACGACGTAGGTGCGAATGGGATCGCGTCACTGTAAACATAAAAATTTTAATTTTTCAACCGCAACCGACAGGATTCAGTTTGGCCTTGTCGCACTGCCGTGTTATAATTGTTTTTCTCCCTTTTTTACATTGAGAAGCATAGTTTTAAATAAATCAAATATAATACTTGCACAAAGTTGAATTTAGGTATCGTTTAATATTTATTTTAATAGAATGAGTGACGACAGTCGTAAATTTATACAAAATGGCAACTGAGTAATGACAAGGCCCAAGGTAAAGTAACGTCTATTTAAAATAACGTCATTCCCTCATTGGACACCATACATAAATCACGTAAATCTCATACGCACATATTACGTAACGACAAACATGACTGTTATTTGCTGTGGCTTAATTGGAATATTACGTGTTTGCATATGACACAAATTTTGTTTTAGTTAATTCATTGGCACTTCGACACTACTAGGATAATTAGATTGAGTATATATATATATATATATATATATATATATATATATATATATAAATACACACACATATATATATATATATATATATATATATATATATATATATATATATATATATATATATATATATATACAATACGTGTATGTATATACCTGCAAGTACTGCTTTCGAATTCACTGCTACGTAACCTTTTAAAAAGTAATGGAACCCTATTGTGTTGTAGCAATGCCATCTGCCCGCCCGCCCATCAACGGCCTCTAGATTCTAAACGGAGTAAGCTACAGACTTTACTTTACATATGTTATATACTTTTTGGAACTAAAACCAAAATGTGTACATATTTAAAATATCGAAAATTTCAAGGGCCGCCCATAATAGATGCGAAGGAGAGCTCCAAAACCTATGTACCTGGAATTTTTATACAATATTTTAACTGTCAGCATTTAAATAATAAAAGCCAAATTTAATCGTGGAGCTGTAATCATTTTTAAGTTATAAGTAATACAAAGATGTTTATAATTACTACGATCAATTGTTTTTAAACATGCATATTCGATACATTTTCTGCCTTAAAAATAGAATGATACATCTGAGAATCGGTCACGACTTAAATGGTTAGAGATTCTTGACCACGCAACCTCGATCTCGTATGTTTTTTTATACAATATCCTTAATAATTCCGTTACACTTTCATACCTCCGATCTAGATTCCAATATCTGTTAGCCCACAACCTTTAATTACGTCCTAACAACGAGAACACCCTTCTGTTCCGTCAGCATAGAACTACATTATGTAGATAGTCTTTTATCGTATGTTACTCAATTAAGGAATCAACTGATCACGATTATGCAAAGTGCGCCCTCATTGTTTTTTTTTTAAAGTCATCCAACATTACATGTCGTAATCAGCAGATCGAATATATCAACAATGTACAACTACCACATAATATTATCAACAATGTACAACTACCACAGCATCTTGTTTCATAATTGTCAGTAAATAGCGTTTATCAACAATGTACGTCTACCACAGCACCAGTTTTTCTGTCTCTATTCATTGTGATCGGTTGTGAGAGACGACTCTTGCAGTAATCCGCCACTATATACTTAGTCCACTTACTCCATAAAAATATAATTAAAAATGTAGGTAAATAACCCGACACGCACATTGTTGATTTTATTAATTGATTTTCGTTGCAAAGTTGAATTAACCTGTTTTTTGTAACGTCTTTTATACTTGTGTATTTGTTATTAAAACCAATTTGAATATATTATCTACAAGTTGCAATTGTTACACGAAAATTGAATTTAATGTTTCCTCCGTTGCGTTATATATATATATATATATATATATATATATATATATATATATATATATATATATCAGATATTAGGTTTCCGTACCAGGTGTAAGTATGTATACCTAATAAATAATTATTTACAGTGTTGCAGAAAAAAAACTGGAGTGGTATAGAAAGGAGCACAAAAAGCATCAGAATGTACACGCAGACGCGGGTATTAGCTTTGGGCATTGACGTCACGAGAGGTCCGTTATGGGTGCCGCGACTGGCAGTAGGGTTACCATGTGATCTTATTCACTTTAATATTAGGTACTAGTTTATTTATTATTAGAAGAACAAGTCACATTCGTTGAGTAGATCTAGCTATTGAACGTAGTTTCAAAACGGAATAAGTTGTAAATTAATCACAAGAATATTTTTACCAGTTTATTCATGAATATTGTCTCAATTTTTGGCTTGGATTGAGATGTAAATGTTTAAATTTTAAAGATTTGGTCAAACTCCACTTTTCTATAGGTCGAGACCTATGTGTGGTTGAAGTTTTCTTTTTTAAACTGTTTCAGAAATTGCGGGAAATATACAAAAAGTGAAAAAAAACAGTTTCATAAAGGACCTGGTATTACTAGTCAAAGGTTTAGTTGGTAGGTCTAGATAAACGATGCCAGTTCTCAATTTTTTGCCAAGATATGCTCACTAAAACGTCTCCAAAGTTGCATTCCCTTTAGAACTAAAATAAACATCTATTAAAAACTTATTTAACTATGCAGATTAAAATCTTACTAACCCATTAATTAAAACACTAGGAAATCTTCAAAATGCTTGTATCCGTTATATATTTGGCCTGAAGAACATAATCACATTTTTGAGTTTGGGAATTGATTCGCGATCGCCGCAATCTTTATTTGCTTTCTTGCTTTATTATATTTTAAATAATCCATACATAACTTTTTAATTCGGTGCCAGATTCATCGAATTATCTGCCATGGCCTGAAAAAATTGTACCTATCTTGGCTTCACCATGCCATTTTCCTTATGTTCGTTCACATCCTGCATTAATTTATGCCACATTCTTTTCCCTATACCTCTCATCTTTTTATATTAGGCTTTTCTTTAATCAATCATTATTTGTATTTCTTTTTTATTTTTTTTAAAAAATTCATCAAAATTACAATACAATCTATTACAATCTTTGTAAACTATCTCAGTACTAATTGATGGCATTTCTTGGTTGTGGTTTAGTGGAAGGGATTGATTTTATAATAAGTCAGCTGTATGTACAACTGTTGCATTAAATACGAAATAAGTAAATAAATATTTTTTACTTTAGAAAATACAAAGACATTTCCGAATATACTTTGCGAGCCGAATATCTGAACATCGGCGGGCTTCTGATATTTGTGCGACAAATGTTTTTTTTCGTCATGGTAACCCTAGACCTAGCGCGCAGTATCTCGATCTCCTCGAGTGCTCACTGAGGGAGGCGGATTCCCTATCCGGCCCTTTGCAAATTTGACTTGCTTCAAAAGAATTGTGTGAGAATAATGTAACGGAATGATATTGAACTTGCCTAGAAAAATATGTTGGTGTGTAGTTACAGTGAGTTTTGAAAATTGTGACGATGTAGAGGTTGACTATCTTAGCAATAGATTCTTGACTGACATTCGGTTGTAGTAATTTAAAGTGATTTGCGTACAATTATCAATTTATTTTTTAATATTAAACTTTGTATGTAAAAAGGTTTTTAGTTGCTCTGTCGCTTTTGCGTATTATAGTATAACTAGCGTGACCCGTGCGAAGTCTTCGCATTATTTATTCCATTATGAAGCTCAGATGACAGATCAAACAAATATTTTACTAAAATTGACATATAGAGGCGCAAGTATCAAAAGCATTGAGCTAAAGCGCCACTTTATTTATACGTGAGTGGATTTGAAATTAAACAAAAATTTTACCGACCGTCAATCATATTGACGTTGAGCCGTTAGATGGCAGCATTGCTGTTTTGTGTATATAATTTTAATAATTAATTAATTTGCAAAAACAATAGCAATAATAAATTTTTTAGTTGTGGATGCCGGTAGAGCAAGCAATTATCTATAAAATGATATATAATTTATGTGGATTAGTTGTGAGGTTTTTTCTAAAAAGGGAGTGTAACATCTTAACCTTAGCGTATTAATATATATGATGATGATGATGATGATGATGATGATGATGATGATGATGATGATGATGATGATATAGAACTAGTATAGAACTCAATAATTCGTGGAGATAAACATTTTGAAACAGATTTAACAATATTTGTCTGCAACCTAATAAAAATAAACACATTAATAAGATCGGTAATTTTTCCACTTTTATGCAATCTATTTACTTAACTTTGACCCAATTTGATAATACATTCAGATACAAAGATCGAGCTGTTGCAAGGCTAGTATATACTGACAAATAAAGTCAAAAATGCTTGCCGCAATACTTTATTCATGTGCAGAGATTTAATGATGATAATATTAAAACATACCGGCAAAATGTAGATGCTCGATGTTAGTTGAGATACTTAATTGAAATATTTCTTGTTCGTAGGTCGAAAACTGTAGAAACATTGAGAATAGTTGACGGAAGGATGGGCTGACGGGCTTGACGATGTCGTTGATGGAGTTTCCTTGTTTAACTTTAGAAAAATTATTAAATGCTTAATGAGTATTTGGTAATTGGAAAGATAAACTATATTCTGTGCTCTCGATATGTACTCGGGTCATTGCACTCGATGTACTGAATACATCGTATTTTTTTAATTTATTCTTGACAATATTTTTATCACTAGTTAACAGTTATCGTGAGTATATTATTACTCGAATACTATTATTACTCAAATACTGTTGTTACTTAAATACGTCCATGAGAAGTATCATAATTTTGTAATTATCTAGTAATGTATATGAAAAATATTCTTCAAGAAGGGGAAAATAATCTTTAAATGAACTTCCATGCTCTTAGTTATGAAAGTGTATAATTAGTATTCGAGTAATATTAGATCCATGAATGATTGCTTAGTATAAGTAATATAAATAATGGATTAATAAAAATACTAGCTAGAGTAAAATGGATATTACGATGTATTAAGTGCACCGAGTACACATTCCACGTATGGAGTACAACGTAATTTTCCATTGCCGACTGATGTGAAGAACTCGTTCGTTGACATTCTAAGCGATCATAATTTGATTAATAAACAGTGTTCGAATGGTCTAAAATATCGTAGAGTCTAAAGCCACATCCTCAATTGGAACGCTACTAGATGACAAGAGGTGTAGCAAATATTCCTAACCTGTTACTGGGAATCGGTTCGTTTAATATATGATAACTGTACCTATTCTTAGTAATCAATAAAAGGAAATTAATTTTGCAAAAGAATATTGAGTAAAATGAGTTTAATATAATACCCATAATAGTATTTTAGCTTGCTTTTGCGTGCAGCCTAACACGAATAAAATTTTCTTTTCCCATTTTTAGCAACCCTGTTCAATAATTGGCTATGTTGTTGTAGTTAGTAGGCCGATGTTTTGCTTCATTTTAAACTCTTTTTGAAACTCTGCTAATGTATTAATAAAAACAAATCTAAGAGTTTTTTGCTACTCATTTATTAATACAACAATACATGTTTGATATAACTTGATTAAGAACTATCTATGTAACATGAGTACAAGCGAACGAAACAGCCATTATATCTCAACTTCTAGATATTATATCGAGATGATACCTCATTTTCTCCTTTTACTACTAGAACTCAAAGCTACATACTGACAATTTATAAATCCATTTAATAATTTTTTGTATCTTCTTAGGTAGTTTTATTTTGAGTGAGAAAAAAATACGTCGAGTTTATTTAAAAAACTAATTACGAAAACTAGTTAAACAACATCATATATTGTGCAAAGTATACATAAAAAGAAATAAACCTGTAAGTAGGAGTAGAACTGGTACTACGAGGGGTCATTATGCATTTAGGTACATGTTAAAACTGAAACGTTTCAGGGTACGTATTATTTCTCTTGAGTCATTTATGATTTTCGATGTTACTTTTCACTATGTAAATGCATTTCCCGATTTATCCTTGAAATTCATAAGATAAATAATTTAGTTGCCTATATTTCTTTTAAAATGTTAATGCAAGTCAACCGAAATAAAATTATCAATACAAATCATCCGAAATAATTTTATTAATACAAGATAACCGAAATGAAGTTATTAATACAAGTTAACCGAAATATTGAATATATTTGGCGTTAATTTTGTAGAAATTCATTATTCACAATTAAATGAAACTACGTGATGTAGTATTATTTCTACTTTCTTTAATTTCTTTACCACGACCTAGGTTTCGTTGTATTACAACATCTTCAGGTGGGATCATAATTTGATTAATAACAGTTAGCAAAGATCTTTGCTAATATCCCACCTGAAGATGTAATACTATGAAACCTGGGTCGCGGTAAAGAAATTAAAGAAAGTAGAAATAATACTACATCACATAGTTTCATTTAATTGTAAATAACGAATTTCTACAAAATTAACGCCAAATATATTCAATATTCGAAATAATGTTATTAATACTAGTTAACCGAAATAATTATATTGATGCAGGTTAACTGAAATAATTTTGAATATATTTGGCGTTAATTTTGTAGAAATTCATTATTCACAATTAAATGAAACTACGTGATGTAGTATTATTTCTACTTTCTTTAATTTCTTTACCACGACCTAGGTTTCTTTACTTTAGGTCGTGATAAAGAAATTAAAGAAAGTAGAAATAATTCTACATCACGTAGTTTCATTTAATTGTGAAATAATTTTATTAATGCAAGTGAATCGACTAAGAATATTGTTTGAAATGTTGGAAGATAGATATTGGACACTGCTAAATTTTTTAAGATAATTTTTTTCTCGCGAATGAAACGCAGTATCAAAAGTTGTTTCTAGGTAATTTCAATTGAACTTTAAAAGACTTTTTTATTTACACCGCGTTTGATGGAGTCCGCGAAAAAACTTCATTTTCAAGTTCCAATAGGAGGTGCTTTAAAAAAATAATGAAATAAAGAAATTAGAAACACTATGTTACCAACGTATTCGATACCAATTAAGAATCTAAATTATAAAATTACGAAAACAATGGGGAATGTACAAGGAACACATATGTCCCTAAAAAAGCGGTCGCTGCGTCGCCATATCAAAATATATTTTGATTACGTATGGGTTAATGTCGGTGTATTTTTGTTTTTTTTTTTCAAATGGATAGAATTATAAAACACTGCTTCCAGCCAGTAAATATTGGCGTAATATGAATGAGTACGACCGACAAAGGGGAGAAATAATTTAAAGTAGGCCATTTGATAAATGTGCCAGTATTTAATTGTCAAATAGAGATTAAAATTACCGGTTAATTAGTTGTACAAACAAGAATCGCCGCCAAGTACAATGTAAATTTGTTGGTAAGTAATATTCCACTGTAATTATTACTTGATAACACGTTAAATAAACACAATTAGTAAAGGAACAAATTAGTGAAGTGAATTTTCACTTTTTTCCTTTATTTCGTTGAAAAAAATGTGTACTAGTAACAAATGAGTGTAGGGTAACCATAAGTTTTTTATTACCAGATGGTATTGATAGCATCATCTTTGATTCTACGGTGTATGAATTAGTTATTAATTCATACATCATCGACATTATTTTTTTGAGAGTCTCTGCAAATGAATGAATTTTTATTATGCCCACTAGCGGGAATGGCTCAGCGTTAATAGTAATTACGAAGATTCACATCGTTCATCTCACCACCGAGCACATTAACGGTTAATTTTAAATGCACGTTATATGATGCAATTAATTCCATTAAGGTTTCCAGTGATGTGTGTTAGCAGTGTTCTCACAATAATGTGTGATAATTGTGTGACCCCATGGTTTTTCCGACAACATGATGTGCCGTGTGAAATGTAACGTGTACACGAGAGCACGGCGGAAAATATTCTAGTTTCTGAAAAACTATTCAATAACATGTTTATTTCAACACTGAATTAAACGGTTTATAAGAATCATATAAACTGATCCGTGTTACTGTCAGACAACAATTTTGACTTTTGGTAACTTATGTATTAAAGGAATATATTTTTGTAACTGCGATTTGAGTATATAAAAAGAGAACATTATATATATAAAAAGAGAACATTAAATTAATCAGTGTCACTGTGGGAGAATTGTGTTATTTCGACTATTGATAACTTTTGTATTTTGTTAAGGGACTGTCTTTCTGTAACTGCGATTTGAGTATATAAAAAGAGAACATTATATATATATAAAGAGAACATTAAATTAATCAGTGTCACTGTTGGAGAATTGTGTTATTTCGACTATTGATAACTTTTGTATTTTGTTAAGGGACTGTCTTTCTGTAACTGCGATTTGAATATTTTAAAGAAATTAAGACATGAAGAATAAAGTATCGTATTCATCGTCAGAGCCGAATCCAACTTTTAAACAATATAGAAAGAGATTGTTTATTTAAGTCTTTATCATATATTATGTTTCTATATGTTGTGTATCATTATTTATTTTACTTTATAGGCGTATGCCGTAATGTTTTATGATAATTGATTGTTTTGCATTACTAGAATACTCCCACTCATTAGCAATTCCAAAAATTATTTAAATTCTTTAGTGAAACAAAATAATATATAGACAATTAGGCTGCTATTAATCTATGCCTTATCTCCATAAATATAACTGAGTCTAATTTATAATAGCTATCAGCTTAAAAAAACACTTTAGAATATCATAATTTATCTGATTAGAATTTAATCGTTTTCCTTGTAAACCATTCGTCATTTGACTCTGTGTTGGATATAAAGAAGGAGCAATATTCATAATCAGTTTTTGCACCGGATTTTGTTTGCATGGCATCGTTTTCGTTGTCTAACATCTGTCGTTTGTCCCTGTTTAGGATTATAAAGAAGAAAATAAGGATATCTAATTGTTGCCAAGAATTTTGTCTGCATGAGGTCCTTTTTGTTATGTACCATCTGCCACTTGGTCTTTTTTAGAGTATAAAGAAAAAAAAGTCGTTGTACACAATTTTATCCACATAAGACTCACAATATGGGTGACGATACTGATCAATCAAAATTCCGCTTCTGAAATACTCTTATCCCGTCTATAATATTTCTTTTATAAACGATTTTTGTGGATCCGGAATAATTCAAACTATGGGTGAGCTCATTCTCGAACATGGTAAGAAAAAATTTCCATGTAAGAAGTAAAATGTATAATATGTTTGATTTCCTTTCGATCAGAGTTTGGAAAAACCCATTTGTAGTGAATTTGCGCGTGATTTAAGAAATATATCGTACAAGTTTCATGTTGAAATTTTGTCGAAAGAACGATTAAACCTTTCGGGGTGTAATTATGAAAAACCCTTTCTTAGTTGGCATCTATGTTATACAAACAATGTTTCCTGTACATTTTATGTTTTGCTGATGAGGCTGGACGTTGATATAGCCGACAGTTAATTAATCAATCAGAAATTTCACTGAACAGTAGTCAAAGAGAAGACAAAGTAAAATGATCCCTTTGGTTAATACGAGACGCGTCTCTCATTTACGTCGTTCAGTTAAGATTTGAGTGTTTAAATCATGGCTAACGCTTAACACAAGGATGAAGTCACACTGTATTAAGTCGTCCATAAAATAACGCCAAATGACATTCGCAAGTACGAACAATGGAGAATCGTTGGCATAGGATGTGTCGCAAGTGGTGATCTAGTCGCTCGCTCGTTTAAAGTGGTAATTTTAACATGATTGCTTGCGAACGTCAGCTGGCCGGTGACGTCAGTCAGTCTCGTCTCTCGTGGGCGACTTCAATTGATGCTGATTGGATCGTGACGTTGGAGGTCGCTCGATACGGCCGTCTATCGATCACCCGGCGATATCGTGCTCGCGGTAAACGTTACAGTAGGGTCATACACCTCGCGTCTTAGTTTTATGCTAGCATTTTGTGGGACACGTCGGGGTTAGAAGGTCAATGTTTTAATAGTTTATGTGAAGTTAGGTATTGTAACCATTGCTGCTTTATAATGATATAATAGGTTAATTACTTTATTTCAATGGAATTATAACTTAATCAATATTATATTTTAAGCGCACTATTCCAGGGAACGATTGTTCTTCGATTACATCTTGCTAAGTTTTAGGTTAATATGAAATTATAACAACGCATTTCAAGATATTAGTTATGTTTGTTTTTTTTGTCTCTACGTTTTTGAAGGGGGGAAATATATCAACAATGGAGAAAGCAATATTGTGTCAAACAAATATTTTTTAATTTAAGTGGAGACAAACCCATATTTTAGATGACTTGAAAAGAAAAAAGTCTTATAGGGTTAAGTTAAATTTATATGATTTGGATTTAATGTAATGGAGAAAGCAATATTGGTGATTTATTAAATTTGGCTCGATTTTACCGTAATCTTCAAATGGAGTTTCAAACAAACATTTTTGCATTTAAGTGGACACAAACCCACATTTAGATAAACCCATATATGAAAAGAAAAAAAGGCTTATATGGTTAAGTTACAATTATATGGTTTGGATTTAATATTTATGTTTTAAAATTATCAAACGAAAGTTGACGTAGTACTCTTTCAATGCTTTAGTACTCTTTCGATGATTACAATAACAAAATCTGCATTGTAAGGATTAAATTCTTAGTTTTATTGTAACATTACACTAACGTACTACAATTTTTACAATTATGATGGTTATTGATAGCAAGAATAGTGTGACATTATTATAATCTACTAGCGTGACCCGTGCGAAGTCTTCGCATTATAAATTATTCAACTCAATTTAATAAATCAAAATTGATTGCAGGTATTCAATTCATTTCTAATTTTGCACACTGCTTATTACGTTTTTATTCCATTATGAAGCTCAGATGACAGATCAAACAAATATTTTACTAAAATTGACATATAGAGGCGCAAGTATCAAAAGCATTGAGCTAAAGCGCCACTTTATTTATACGTGAGTGGATTTGAAATTAAACAAAAATTTTACCGACCGTCAATCATATTGACGTTGAGCCGTTAGATGGCAGCATTGCTGTTTTGTGTATATAATTTTAATAATTAATTAATTTGCAAAAACAATAGCAATAATAAATTTTTTAGTTGTGGATGCCGGTAGAGCAAGCAATTATCTATAAAATGATATATAATTTATGTGGATTAGTTGTGAGGTTTTTTCTAAAAAGGGAGAGTAACATCTTAACCTTAGCATATTAATATATTTGATGATGATGATGATGATGATGATTCAGGTGGAATGTCTTATATTCAAAATCTCTTTGTTATTTTGTTTCTTTACGTATTTTATATTCTTAGCTTTAATCGTTTTTTAGAGTTACGTACTTCAGAAGGAAACAAAATTGGTAGCGTTTTAATATTCACATCGCCGTCTGTTTGTCTAACTATCACAGCCGTTTTTCTCAAAAACTGTTCTACTAATTTGATTTAGTGGTATAGTATGATGTATTTGTGTAATTTTAGAGAACTTCTGATTTCTTAATATCATGAATATAAAAAATATTTCTGATTTTTTTTACTATTTTACGTATCATATCACCAGAGATGCTGGAAAATAGGGGAAGAAATAAAATCCCCCCACCCATTAAAATAACAAGGTTTATATTATACTACTTTTTACGCGAAAGCTATGGGGGTGATTCTTATTTTTTATAGTTATAAAGAAGTTCACCATATTTTTACGCTTTTAAATTTATAAAAATTTTATATGTACTAAGTCTATAGGGATTTCGCGTAGTGCGAGTTCCACTTGTAATTAAGACGACTTTTTGTAACATCAATTAAATGCTACTAAGTGTTTTTGAAGAGAAACTTCTTTAGAATCGTTGTGATTTGAAATTCCGTGAAACGAAAATGCGTCACGAGAAAGAAACAAGTGAAGTTTCTTTAGAATCGTTGTGATTTGAATTTTAGGTCTCCTCTTTATGCCATGCTTCATATTTCCCTCTCATCTACAAAGCATTGTACTTATGTGTATGCCTGCCGAGCTAAAGCGAGAGAGCAAGCGTCGGTGTGTATGTATATTGCACACTGTCTAGTACTTGCTTTGGTCTGAGCGTTCTACGTGTGTATGCTCTGAAATTGTAAGCAAGCCCAAAAATATGTATATTAGTATGTGTATGCTGCGTATTCCACAGCTTTAGTAAAAAGCCAGCGCAATGTATTATTTATGTGTATTTTTATTCGTGTGAATAAATAAGTACTTGAATACTGAAGTTTCACTTCTACCGTATGTGAATTGTACACACACGCAATTTAATTTTTTTTGTAACATCGGTTAAAACTTGCTGTGCTACTAATCACTGTTCATACACAATTTAAACAAATATTTGAAAGATAATCCAATATAATCAGTCTCGGAAAATTCTATTGCGATTTTTCTTCACCTTGATTGACATTGTTGCTCACTGGTCTGTCGTCTATGATGATGGCGTAGTGTTAACTAGTCTATAGCTATATATGTTAATATATCAGATTACTTAGTTAATGTTGCATACAAATAACATCGAGTTTTTCTCAAACTTTTTAGAACAAAAGTCATTTAATTTTATGACACAGAATATGTTAATAAAATGAAACTTTTAGTCAAATATACTCAAGTAAAGACGCCATTTTTTAGAAAACTATGCTTGATCACTCCTCTGGTATAGATGTTGGTCATTATATTTTTAATATCGGAAGATATTCCTTTGTGAAATTGAAAATTCTCTCCAATTTGATATAAGTACGCAACGTTCAGTTGCGTAAGTCGTGTATAGCCATGCCATGCCTTGAGAGTTTATAGTTATCGAGTTCATTACGTTTAAGTTACGGTGCGATTAGTATAACGAGGACGGTCTATGTTCATGCCTCCTCGCTGTCCGGACGTTATGCCCGCAGAACAATGGACCAATTACGTGTTTAACAGAGACCGTGATGTAATCATTAAACACTGTTTTATTGTTGACTTCGTCTACTGGAGATGAAGACCTTAGTCTGCTCTTAACTTGCCGTTCTTCATTTTCATATTGCGATGTGTTCATAATATATAAAAGAAGTATCATGTAGCGTAAAAGATTCAAATAGGGATTACGTTTATTCCTGGGCTTGCTTACATTTTCCAAGCATACACTATTGAATGTATTTTTTAATTTACATTTAGGATAATTCAGGGTAATATGGCCAGTTGGACGAGTACATAATATATAAGAAAAGTATCATGAAACGTAAATGCTTCAAATAGGGATTATGTTTATTCCTAAGCTTGCTTACATTTTCCAAGCATGCACTATTGAATGTATTTTTTAATTTACACTTAGGATAATTCAGGGTAATATGACCAGTTGGAAGAGTACATAATAAATAAGAAAAGTATCATGAAGCGTAAACGCTTCAAATAGGGATTATGTTTATTCCTGGGCTTGCTTACATTTTCCAAGCATGCACTATTGAATGTATTTTTTAATTTACACTTAGGATAATTCAGGGTAATATGGCCAGTTGGATAAGATGGTCTATCGAAATATTTCAGTGTTCTTTCACTAAATGCCCATAGTTAATACCACTAAGCGACGGCTTTTTTAAAGTATTCATTGCAATCGATCGGGTTATATTGTTTTAGTTTCAACAGTTATGATATTTTTATCTTTTTTTTATTAATTTACTATAGCCTACTGGCAATGTAACCTCAAAATTAATCACAAATTAGTGAGCGATTTAAATATGTGGTCATATCATCAGTACAATTGGGCAAGATGGCAAAGTACAATGTATATCTGTTATTTTTTATTTCGTAAATAATTATTTTTATAGCTGCGAAAGATATCAATTTTCAAAGAGGATTAAGTATAGGTTTAATAAAAAATTAAATTTCTAACTTAACTTTTATTTTAGATTTAAAAAGGGCTTCTTAAAAAATGTGGCCAGATTACCTAACCCGAATTATAGGCTAATTCGGGGTTAGTCGGATCAAAACATTATACGACATCAATCTCCTACAATGTTGCTGAAGAAAGATATAAAGGCTTGTTATATCATCTCGTTTATTTTATCTACCTAAGCGACAGATACCTAAAGCGAACGATACTAAACCATACTCATACAGTTGGAGGAAATATGATTGAAATGTACTGATCTAGCAAGATTGAAACGAGACTTAAATTTCTACAAAAATATATTTTTATTAAATTTAAATCATGAATTGTCCTTGCCTAGTTTAAATAAGGTTTTATATATTTTGAGACAATGTAACAAAGTTTTAGAAAGTTTCCGTCATACTTTGATTCGATTGGATCATACGTCGTTATTTATATGTGTTATATGCAAAGCATGCCCCAAAAAAGGATATACGACACGATTAATTTATAAATATTCAGTTACTGAACGCGAAGGAAAAAAAAACAGTAAGGCCAAACCTCTATTCAAAGTGACATTACCGTTTCTCGATGAACGATCTCAACAGTTGTTACATTTGTTGTTTTTTTGGTAATGGTTGTTACTTTAGCTTTTTTACACTCAAATTAGCAGCTCATCTCTTTTGTATAGTTTAAGTCAGATTCCATACTGGCACAAAATATCTTAAAAAATAACGGAAAATGTACTCATAAACGAAAAATAAATCCAATATAATAATCCAATAAATAAATCAAATATAGGATATTAAATTTACAAAAGTAAGAGAAAAATATTCTGAACTTGTAAGGCCTACCTCTAATTTGTAGCCCATGTCTTTTGTCTATTGTAGGTTTTGAACTAAATTTCCTAAAAATGTTTTAAACAACAATATATATATATATATATATATATATAGATATATTCGTGTCGGTATGCAATTTAGTTCGGTATATATATATACAATATATATATATATATATATATATATATATACCGAACTAAATTGCATACCGACACGAATATATCTTAAACAATAACCGAAATACATATCTTAAATGCACCCATGAAAAGAAGAAAACAGAAAATTATCACCATAGAATATTGAATTATAAAAACAATTGGAAAACTGTTTGGAATTTATTGCATTTCTAAGAATAGCTACTCAACAAAGCGATGCAATAACATCTCTGTTTATATTCTTATTGCAATTGTCGTGTAAACATTGCCTTCGTTAGCACGAGCTACCATCGTGTACATACCACCAGGTTATGTTCACGACTTCGCTCGTGGTAATGTCAACTTTCCAAACCAAGTAAGGTGACGCAAGTAGTAGGAGCATGTCTGTTTTGTTTGTAGAATTAATTAAACGTTCTAAATTCTTAATATGTAATTTTAATATGTCTCTAACATTTAGTAAGGTGTTTTAAAAGGCGCAGTGTTTGCGCGATTTCTCTCCGACTAACTCGACATATTGATGTCATCTTATAATTATGCAATCTGTCTTGTCATCAATTCTTATATGTAATTTTAATATGTCTCTAACGTTTAGTAAAATGTATTAAAAAGCACAGTGTTTGCACGATTTCTCTCAGAATAACTCGATATATTGATGGCATCTTATAATTATCCCAGCTGTCTTGTCATCAATTCTTAATATATAATTTTAACATGTCTCTAACGTTTAGTAAGGTGTTTTAAAAGGCGCAGTGTTTGCGCGATTTCTCTCCGACTAACTCGATATATTGATGTCATCTTATAATTATGCAATCTGTCTTGTCATCAATTCTTATATGTAATTTTAATATGTCTCTAACGTTTAGTAAAATGTATTAAAAAGCACAGTGTTTGCACGATTTCTCTCAGAATAACTCGATATATTGATGGCATCTTATAATTATCCCAGCTGTCTTGTCATCAATTCTTAATATATAATTTTAACATGTCTCTAACGTTTAGTAAGGTGTTTTAAAAGGCGCAGTGTTTGCGCGATTTCTCTCCGACTAACTCGATATATTGATGTCATCTTATAATTATGCAATCTGTCTTGTCATTAATTCTTATATGTAATTTTAATATGTCTCTAACGTTTAGTAAAGTGTATTAAAAAGCACAGTGTTTGCACGATTTCTCTCAGAATAACTCGATATATTGATGGCATCTTATAATTATCCCAGCTGTCTTGTCATCAATTCTTAATATATAATTTTAACATGTCTCTAACGTTTAGTAAGGTGTTTTAAAAGGCACAGTGTTAGTGCGATTTCTCTCCGACTAACTCGATATATTGATGGCATCTTATAATTATCCCATCATCGTATAATTATACCATTATAAGATATACTTATTAAACTGACACAAAAGCTTAAGTATATCATCAAAGTTTATTCATCCTTTTAAGAGTAAGCCTAAAGAAGAAGGTTGTCCCAAGAGTAGTCATGTGTATTTGGATTAGTATAACAGGGAATATTTATGAAGATTAGAAGAGTATCTAACAAGAGGTTTTAAAAGTAATGGTTTGTTTTGTAGAGTTTTACACAAGTGCAAATTATCCGATTGGGAAATTTTGACCATTTCAAAAGCGTATATTGTCCAAATGGAGTGTAAGGTGTATTATAATTTAATAATAATATTTTTTAATACGTCTGGATAATAAATAGTTACTAAGCCTTTATGTTACTAAGCTGACAAAAGACAAGGGCTACAAAGTAATCCTTAGAATTGCAAAACATTTTCCCCTTACTTTTCTATATTCTATAGTAGAATTTATTTTCCTTTTACGAATACATTTTCCGTTACTGATTTTTCTTCGCATTCACTAATGGAATATTTTTAAATTAATCAAGTCGTATATGATTTTTGGGTCATATTTTGCATATAATACTCTATAAATAACGACGTATGACTCAATCGTAACAAAGTAAAACAGAAACGTTTTAAAACTTTGTTACGTTGTCTCAAAACGTATAAAAGCTTGTTTAAACTAGCCAAGAACAATTCATGATTTAAATTTCGAATTGTAAGTTTTATTAAAAAATATGTACTAATAGTAATACAGAATATTGTTACTAAGCCAAATATTATTAATTAAATAAATGTAAATAATTAGAAGACTTGGGTGGATGAACGTGACATGATGTGTGTAATTTTCGTACCAAAGTCACTTTAATTTACTGAAGTCTTTAATTATTATATAAAACGCGTTTAGTGCAAAAGGAAATTGGGTCCCGCTTTGCCTGTCAGATAGTATGTTATAAAAATTTATAATTTTAACAAATGATTTAATATTGTATTATTAACACGTCCGACGATAGGAGCTTCCTCGTGCATTCTGAGACCATGTAAACAGTGACATTTGAGATTTAAATTTTGCTTCCTGTTAGGTAGCATAAGGAGTAGGGATAGATTCCGGTCTGTTTTTTCTGGAATTCTTTACTGAATTTAAATGAAATGGGATTTATTGTAGTTATTGATTGCGTCTATATGCATATTAATAATAATTATTCTTTGAGGGGCTAATTGTTTCTTAGATTAGCCCGAACACGTACACGCCACCAGAGTAAGTGATCCTAAAATTATGTCAGATATATAAAAAAAAAACGATCGGAATCAAATGATCGGCATCTTAATGGCCCCCTATGTTGATAAAATATTATCATAATGCTTAGTAAGTAGGTATTTCACAAATGTACAAACGACACCGAATAACCAAAATATTAAGTTTGTCACATAATTGTAAACAGAATTAAAAGTTGGTAATTTTCGGATTTTTCCTTTCTTTCTGCTACAAGACTTCATGCCAAATTCCGAGATTCTAGGTCAACAGAAATTACACTACAGTTTTCGATGAGTAAATCATTTAGTCAGTATAGACGTCATTACCATAGAGGCATCAAATTAACTCGTTACCGTTCCTGAGAAAATGGGGTTTGACAGCCAAAGAGACAGACAGATAACAAAGTTATCCTATAAGGGTTCAGTTTTTTTAATTATAAATAACGGAACCCTAAAAACTATATAAAACTATTCCCTTTTATAACACAAGCATAGATCAAGTTGAAAAATTCGTTAGGTGACATTTTTTCACATAACTGACCAAGTATAATTGAATTGTGGGTATAAAAAGGGTGAAGAAATATGGCCCGCGTTAAGTTCAGTGAAAAACTAGATATTCGCTATCATTTCTTATTTAAGTCACATTTACGAGAGAAAAAATATGTCGTGTCGCTTTCTCTATGGTACTGTGTCACCAGTACGCGTCTCGCTTCCCTCTGCTTCTCAGGAGATACATATTTTTCACTTGAAGTGACAGTAATGGCTCACAACCGACGGTCGCTTATGATATGTTACGTTTGGATGCTGAGCACCAGCTGCATAGAAATGAGGATAAGAGAAAATGTATGCTGTCCAATAATATTAAGCGCGGAAAGGAATTTTCTAAATTGTTTAATGCAAATATAATGCTCCTATTAAATACGAATATACAGTTAGCCAGACTCCACTACATCGTCTGGATGAGGTCGTTGATTTGGGAGTCAGATTTGATTCGCGATTGTCGTTTCGTAGGCTTATAGCGACAAAATATTTCCGAGAATCTGGATTCGTGTTGCACAATTTAAACTATTTTCAATGGGTGTTATCAATTAGCTTCTGTTACACTTCATTCTCCTATTACAAATCATTTGGAGACCATATGAAGCCAAGTACAGCTTGATGATTGCATGTGCACAAAAGATGTTCCTACGGTATCTATAGATGTATGGTTACTGTGTGTATTCTTCTACTTTCTACTAATTTCCTCCTGGGTATGCTAGGTTTCCACTTTTTGGCACTCAGAAGAGATGTTGCGCTTATAGAATTAATCTTCCAAGCAATAAAAGGATGCTCAGTATTATTGAGTAAATTTTCATTCTTTGCACCTGGTAATTTCCTGCGGTGACGCAATCATCACGTTTTTGCCCTCTAGAGCTGAATTGTATAGTAACTCTCCAGTTTCCCGTAGTATTCAACTGCACAAACAGCTGATCGCGGTTACACCAGAGTATATTGTTTATGATAAGTGAAAGTAAATTTGTAGAAATATGTATTAATTAAGAAAAGATGCAAGTTGTGGATATTCTGCAAAGCAAAATCTTTGCCGGATTTTACCAATTTAAAAAAAATGGCGACTCACAAGCACCACGAATTTATTCTTCGATTAAGTTTTGAAAACGATACGTGAAAAATTCTGATCCCTGTCGTCGGGCTAATTTTTATCCATACATAATTACTTAAATATTTATGTAAGTATATTTTGTTATAAATTTTTCCGACTTTTTTGGACGTCTTGAAAAATTTTACAAGGGGATATGAGAAGGAGGTTATTTTATCGTCACGAACATCGTTAAAAAGTTAGGCTTCAACAAAAAATAAAAATAAAAACAAAAACAGAAACGGGCTCGATGATATCAACTTTTAAGTTTCTACTGCAGAATTGTAAAGTTACATTAATAACTTCATAACATTCATTATTAAATATAGAATTTCGTGCTATTTCTCGTTTTTAAAGTATTTTTACTAACACAGAAAAGTAAAATAATGGACGATACGAAACAATTATTCCAAGTTTCCCATTCTACTTTAAACACATAAAAACTATATTCAGATTGAAGAAACTTACCTCTTGTATTAGTTAACATTTTTGTTCAAGAAAGTTTTAATAGCCTGAGAAAGAAAACTTTTCGTTTTTGGTAAGTTAAAATAATTTTCCTTTCGTATATTCTAACGCCTTCTATATCACATAATAAAGGCACTACTTACATTAAGCCAACGTATTAAAGTAGTCACCGCAATTGAATATAATTGTGGAGTTCTGCGCTTAAGACAAAGGATAAACGATACAAAATTCAAGGCGAATAATTAATTTCACAATAAGGCTCCGGAGGAAATGTGAAAATCTGACACCGCTCCTATTCGAGGTGGAAATCTTATATGACTCGCGTATAATTTATGTATGAGCTATAGGATTATAATTATACTGTTGCGAGATTTTGTTAATACTCCTAGACACGTTAAGTCAATTTCGAATAGAGTTAGCTTATACTCAAAGTACGCGGTTTTGAGGTTATTATTATTTGTTTGCAACGAATACTGTGAAATAGAAAATGGAAATGTTTAATAATGGATATTAGAAATGTAAAAGTTTCTTATTTAATAACTATTTAACTGCGTAGTTAAAGGAGGTCGGCATAAGTTCATATAGCCTTGAGCCCAGTTATATAGAGAATAATAAAAAAAAATTGTTAATCGAAAATATTACTTTGCTAAGAAGAAAGACTACATAAATCGAAGATTATTCAATCTAGTGAAATTGGGAAAAGTTTTGGATATAACCAATTTTTTTAAAATTTTATTGGTTTTAAAGTTTTTAAAATAACAACTCGACGTTCTTTCTTTATTTAAATTTAATCTTATACCTTTTGCAACTTGCGCAAACGTTAAGGATATTTTCTTAAATCTTCGTGCAAAATTATTGTCAAGCCAAGAAATAATATTTTCCAAAATATTCTTTTCGGGATCTATTGAAAACTTTAATACAATATTTCTATAAACCTTTCATATTTTTTTATTTTAGAACAATTTGCTTTTGTTTTTTGAAATACTGATTTGCATATTTCTCCAGTGTATCACGTGGATACTGGGTATGGAAATAAGTTTATTACTATTACTTTCAGTAACATTATTACTGATGCGATGTATTATTAAAGAATGCATAGTCATAAATACTTGGAAAAGTAATTTTTTCTTTCTTTCGTTTTGTCGACAGGTAGCAATTAAGATCATCGACAAATCACAATTAGACGCGGGCAATCTTCAGAAAGTCTACCGTGAGGTGGACATCATGAAACGTCTCGATCATCCCCATATCATCAAACTTTATCAGGTAAGATATTTTTTATACTTTTCCCCCAAAATGTGACTTTATCGTAGTTTTTAATTACCCATTAAGAAAGGGCGGTGGGGTGGTCGGCGAAAATGGAAAAGAGTCTTATATACAAATATCGTAGGAAAGTCTTTTGGATGTATATAATTATCAGGCCTTACACGGTTCGTTTGCAATAAACATATAAAAAGTAATTTAAAAACACATCACAAATCCTTCGTTATTACCACGCAATGTAAATACAATATTTTCCAATAATTTTTCGCTACATCCTCCAAATATCCACGAAAATTCAGGAGTGAATCAAATTTGACTGAATCGGTGACATTATTATTAAATCGGGATAATCTGGCGTCCCGCTAACGGTTTATACGTGCCCGAAAGGTGTGCGCGTTCATCTATAGTTCACCACAGAACAATTGCTAACGGTGAACAGTAAGTAGGGTTGTCAACTCGTAAGATGAATATAACCATGAATAATAAACCGATTCTATAAAAGATTCGAACAATTTGATTTGTGATAAAAAATATAACCTTGAATAATAAGCCGATTTTATAAAAGATTCGAACAATTTGATTTGTGAGACAAAATATAACCTTGAATAATGAGCCGATTTTATAAAAGATTCGAACAATTTTATTTGTGAGACAAAATATAACTTTGAATAATAAGCCGATTTTATAAAAGATTCGAACAATTTGATCTGTGAGACAAAATTTGTTTGAAGTGAAATATATGCTTATGAAAACTAAATTAGTAAGTTACGCGTTGAAAATAGGAATAGTTTTCAAAACTATTATTTCACGCATAAAATTTATAAATTTGTAAACTGCTTTCGTAATTCTTGAAAGTATATATTTTTAATTATTTAAAGTTGTATGGAAATCGGTATCTATTCTTTTTATTTTTTATAAAAATTAATTAGGTATAAAATTTATGATTATTAATTTTTCAGTTTCAAATATCTATAACAAAACTGTAAACGGCTTTCATAATTCTTGAAAGTATATATTTTTAATTATTTTGGTTATATTTTGTTATTTTTTGTAAAAATTAATTATGGTCTTATATAAAAATTAATTAGGGTCTCACAATATTGATATTTTGTTTAAACTTGTAACATTACGGTCTTATTTTAAGTAAAGGTAAATTCAGTTCTTTTACAATTTAAGAAATATATACTTTCCTATCTGGTAAACTCGCCCAATTTACTGTAGACGATCGGTCAATAAACATAGCAAATAAACAATATCGATAAAATAAATTTAATTGAATAAAATCAACCACAATTTTGATTATAAAAACACCACGTAAATTAGAAGAAATCGCTTTCCATAACTTCATGATGACAAAATAAGATCGACCTACATTAGGGAGACGAAATGATTTTCGGATTAGCGTTCAGAGGCACGATTAACGTAATTTCTCTTGCCCCGAATCTCTTCCTGCCGAAACGGTGCTACGTGCATTTTAAATCGCGCAATGAAGTTTTCCGCACTTAAATACATTGGCGAAATAGCAGTGGCCAGTGGTGAAATGCGGAGTGGTGCGTGAGAGATAGGGGAAGTTTTTTGTAATGAACTTGTTAAAAGAAAGTCGCTTTTACTTGAAGTGTTTTATTGTCTTTTTTTCCTTGTTTTGAGTATGGTCTAAGGCAGTATACTTAGAAAAAAAACAACATCGGTACATTTTTCAGTGGTCTGTGTGTCACAGCTAGTACTAAAATAAAATGAGGAGCAAGCTCGGCTAAACAGGTATTTAATATAGGTATGCGTGCATTAAATTTGTTTTTTTTTTATAATAAAAAAACTATATAATCATTTCAAGGGAATACATTGAACGAGATACTAACACATCCACAAATCAATTATTATTAAAATATTTGTTAACAATGGTAAAGGGACTAGGAAAAGACCTATAAAATTTAGTACTTTTGAAAGAAAATCGCTAATTACTGATATCTTTAGGGATCGTTTAGAAAATAACAAATAAAAAGATTTAAAATAAGTTCTTTTTATTTATTCCTACTAGCTCACTCTATTTTTCTTATTATACTAGCGCTTGGAATCTGTCACAGTCAATTAATTAAATTATTATTGGTGAATAGTAAATGCATAAAGACAAGATTAATAGTAAATACATGAATACAAGGTTATCCCTTAATTAAAATGGCTAATTTATATTAATACATATAATAGTGAAAATAGACAAAAGTTATCGTACAATTAGGTTTACGCATAGACTTAACATGTTAAATCTATGGGTTTATCTGTCCAGTGTCAAATATCAATATCAAATTGAATTTTTCGTGGTGCATTCCATTTATTTATCTTGTAACTTTAATTAAACAAAATTTGACTCGCCTAATTAAAAAAAAAGATCTTAAATTTACGAGAAACACACATATTGTGATGGAGAATAAGTGTGACCAAATTTTCAATCCCTCAAATGAAATTACCAAAAGCATCTGTCTCTTTTTAAGAAATGTAATTAATAGTACTAGTCGACCCGCGCGAATAATTCGCAAATCACCAGATTATCAATACATGGCGCTGTTTTAAATATTACTTTAGTTAAACAGATTGTCAATAGAGGGCCCTGTTTAAAATATAAACACTTTTGAGAAATAATATATAGAGAATTAAAAAGTTGATTTTTAAAAGTTTGTTATTTCTTATTAGCGGTGAAGGTAATCTTCAAAATGATGGCTCTATCATTGGTTTTGATGAAGTATTAAGGGAGATGTGGCGTACTGACAAAAAACACCTTTGATATATAATGTATAGAGATATTTAAAATATAATGATCGTTTACTTACACTAATTATTTGTAAATTAACAGTTAGAACTTGTTACTGTAAGGTTAGTAAAAAGTGCTAGCAATTACTTTTCAAATAACTTGTTTAAGTAAATATTTATTATTTTAATAAGCTATTTAAAATGTAGGTGTAACTTTTGTGCGACATAGACATACTAAACACTGGATAGGCTAATTTAAGGTTAAAGTTAATGTCGCCAAAGGTCGCCTACCTTTTGATTTTACTAAAGATTTGATATAAATTAATGTCATTATTGGCAGTCTCTAACGAAGATAATCTTCTTTGAAACTTAGAATGTTCGGATTTATTTTCATCTATTTACTTTATTTCCAGAGGTTTATTTAATAAATTGTAAGTTATATTATACTAGTTTAGGTTATATATGTCTAAACTAGTATAATATAACTTACAATTCTATTATATATGCAAATATATTGTTACTGTGTACGATTTTGTACTATTGTGTTTGTCTGTAGTATTATAAAATTGTAACAAGGGTATTTCTATACGTAAAATACATTTTTGAAACGTCGTTTGGCGTTTGGATTTGAAGGTTTTTAATCCAAAAAAGTTTTTTTTAGAATATCTGTCGCGGCCTTTGTTTTGCCTGTAATCCACTGTATATTGGTGTGATTTTTGCTGTTGACTGTATTTCTTTATGTGTCATTGTGCTGTGTCAACAAAAATGTTGGTAGGTGGAGAGATGTGGAATATTGTGGAGTTACATGTCATTCATAATTTTTTTTGCAAAATTTAAATTTAGCTCTGGCTTTGGGTCATGATTTTATGTAATAGGCAAATTCCATGTCATTTTGGCGTTTCTAGTTAAGCTAAGAACTTGAGCTATAATCCACTGTTTCTTGATGTGATTTTTACTGTTGACTGTATTTCTTTATGTGTCATTGTGCTGTGTCAACTAGTAGGTGGAAAGATGTGGAGTATTGTGGAGTGTCTTACCATTCATATTTTTTTTTGTCTAATTTAAATTTAGTTCTTGCTTTGGGTCATGATTTTATATAACAGGCAAATTCCATGCCATTTTGTCGCTTTTAGTTAAGCTAAGAACTTGAGATATAATCCACTTTTTCTTGGTGTGATTTTTACTGTTGACTGTATTTCTTTATATGTCATACTGTGTCAACTGCAAGTGGATAGATGTGGAGTATTGGGGAGTGGCTTACCATTCATAATTTTTTTTTGACCAATTTAAATTTAGCTCTGGTTTTGGGTCATGATTTTATATAATAGACAAGTTTCATGCCATTTTGGCGCTTCTAGATAATCTAAGAACTTGAGCTAGACTTTTGGCATTTGGATACTACATTATTCTCTCCGTCCGATATTATCAGTTTGCTACCCAATTACTAGAAAACATAAGAACAAGTTTAAAAGTACATAGTATGTATACTTTTATTATATACTTCTCTAAATGAGTTATTGGCACAGCAGAACTTTAGTACTAGTATCTGAACTGGAAAGTACTGAGTTCAAATCTAAGAAAGAATTTTTTTTAGATAACATTTCTTTAGTCTAAAAAGTGTTATTAAAAAAGAAAAATAGCCATTTTTTTCCTTTAAACCTTTTCTTCAAAACTTCAAGGAGTGTATATTTTAATTTCAGCGTTAACTATCGGGTCCAAGGAACCGTATTTGTGCTTGAAATTTTTCTGTTTAAACTGTCTCATTGAGTTTGTTTTTCAGCTAATTTAATGGATTTAGGTTACTTTTGGTGTTTTCACTTCGCCACATTTGAAACGAGGCGCCGGCGATATTTCGATATTCTTCACGGAAGATATTTAAGTCTCTCTCTCTCTCTCTTTCGCTCTCTCTCTCTCTTTCGCTCTCTCTCTCTTTCTCTCTCTCTCTCTTTCTCTATTGCGGCCTCGGTGCCATTATTATTTTTGTTAATTGTTAATTGCGGCGCTAAATTAGATTCGGTACGATTAGCAGTGGCAGTCGGCTTAATATTCGGTACAAGTCTATTTTTAATCGAAATACATAATGATTATCCACGCCGTTTACTTAAATATTAAAGCTTAATTATCTGGAAAGCTTGCCGGTTTATTTGAGCATGCTCTTTAACGTGTTTCTCTTGTAAATATGTAATTGTTATTAATATTTCTGGTACAGTAGACTGTTGAGAAATTTTTAAATAATTTGTATAATTATTAAAACTAAGTATATCGTCTACCAGTGTTGAAATGCGCATTTATTGGTTCGTTTTTAAGATTACACTTTATTTTCTGACTGACTCTCTTTTTCGACAATTCCAACATTTTTTCAAGTAGTATAGTTGATAATGTAATGTGGAGAAGAACTTCAGTACTTTGTTTTTTTATTTCAGATTATTATCAATGAAATTTTCATCGTTTTTAGCATTTTGTATATAAAAGACTCCATTAAAGGTATTTTGCTCTTAAGGAGAAAAAGCTATAAATTTTAAAATTTAGGCACAATATTTATTGCTTTATTATTGAAAATTAAAAATCGTGTTTAAGTTATATAATTTAATTGTAAAAGCTCTCCCATACTTAAAATGTGGGTTGTAAAAAAATGTTTTGGCATTTTACTGATGATGACTGAAAAGAACTATGCGGGTAGAGTACGTACTTTTTTCTTTAATTAAGATATAAAAATGTCATATGTCGGCAATTTTGTCGAAAATGATAATTTTTGTTTCGATAAGCCAGGTACCTAAATGACAGCAGTTAATTTATCATGTACCTTTTTTGCTAACATTTGAAGAATAACTGGATAAAAATTAGTGCGTCATTCGAAATTTCTCAGCGGGCCACTGATAAGTAGAATATTATATACCTAATAGTAATCCATAATAGTACTAACCCTATTACACGAAATAATGTTGGTATTTTCTCTAGATTTTTCCCTGAAATAGCTTTACTCGGCATCAATATCTTGACAGAAAATAATTAAATTTCTCTATATAATGGAGCTGCCTGACCCAAGGGAAAAACGAGTGTCTGCACGGTTCGTATTTTGTGAAATAAAGGGACTGTGTATCTGATAAATATAACGAAGACATAATGGAAAAATCTATCGCCAATTTCCGCCTGTCATCTGCACTTGGGGCGTATGGAAAATTGATTAGTTTTGTTTTTAGTTGATGAAAACGCGCAACGTAGACGAACGACTTTTGCAAGTGGTGTATCGGCGACCGATAATTGCCGCTTTTATTGGAGAAGGTCGGTGGATGACTTGCTGCATAAGTCAAGATGTTTGTTCCACCAACTAAATGTCTGCCTTCTCCGTCAGAGCATGTTCTGTCTTTTTCAATGTTAAACGCTTGGCTCGAGGCGAGTTGGCCAGTGTCACTCCGATGTTTCAGTACAACCGACGTGTCCCTCAAGAACGTGTGCGTTAAAGTACTAAATATCAAAAATGAGATGAAACTACGTGATGTAGTATTATTTCTACTTTCTTTAATTTCTTTACCACGACCTAGGTTTCGTTGTATTACAACATCTTCTTCAGGTGGGATATTAGCAAAGAGCATTGCTAATATCCCACCTGATTATATAATCATTTACAGATTACCTGAACTAATTATATAAAATAATATATAAATAAATAAACAAATAAATATTTTAGACGTAACACATTACAACGTATAACACGTACAACGTTAGAGTTAACTTTTTCGGTTCTGGACACTCCAGAGGTAATAACATAAAATAAATTTAGTTCTTGAAATAATCCACAAAGCAAATAGATGAACTGATCGTGTTGTACTTTTGGAGTAAAATGGGCGTGACTCCTAAAGCTATCAATATTAAAAAGAAGCTTCCAATAGTATAATAACTGATGAAAAAATTATACAAACAGAATTATTGAATATTACTAACAATTAATTAAAAAAAAATATGTTCTATTTTTGAAAACAAAGTATTAGTTTTTAAAACAAAATTGTTTTCTATCAGCCAAGTTAAACCAAGCTTTAACTTACCTTAAAGCTTTCCTTCTTATAATAGCAGAATTAATTTGATTTTAAAAATTCAATAGTTAAGCTTCAACTTTTGTATTACAAAAACGGAAAAACATTTTGCAAAACATAAAAAGTTTATTACAAATTAAAGAGAATTAAAACAATACAATTGAACTAAAAAAGGGGTTAAGTACTCGTAAGATCTGCAGATAAGAATTCTATGAAACTTAACCAATTAAATAAAAGTTACTACATTTTTATTCGACTTTTAGGCAATCATGGCGCTTTATCTTAAAAATATTATCTGTAATTAAGACTTAACCACTAGTTCCACTTCTAAATTGGACGGAAAATAAATTTAATTAAAATGCAAATCGAAAGAATGTAATTGTTTCCTTTAGTTACCGAATATTTTCCGGCCTCGCAAAGTTAACTGCGTTGTATTATTAAATCATTGAAAACGCTGTTATATAATAGTTCATCCGTATATAAAATATCAGACGCATGTTCTCTATAATGTCTATGGACAAAGCACCATTGTTCTAGGCGTTGGATAGTCGGCGCCGCGTCCGATATCAGAGTCCGATATAGTTTTTTTATTTCTAACGACGTAATCGGTGCAATAAGACGATTGTTGCGTCATTAATTGTGTTAGATTGAACTTTTTCATCTAGTGCAGTGTGTCAGCTATGAATAGAACAATCGATACTCAATTGTTTAATAATCTGTTTTTACCGTTTATAATTATAAGAAATGATTGCAGTCGAAAGATATGCATTCCAGTAATTAGATACGCATATAAAAATAATTAGAGACGCAAAATAAAGCTTCAATGCGTTTCTAAAATTGTAGAAATGTTAACCGAACAAAAAGTACTGAATACTGAACCATCGTGTTCATAAATCAACATGTTTTTGAACCATCATATTCTTAAACCATCATTCTGACCAAAGACATTGAATTTTTATAGTGCAAATAAGCTGGAAATGGTTTTAAAATATAAAACCGATATTGAAGTTAAAACATAGAATATACTTATACTTAAACATAGAATAGGTAATACTAATGATCAATCTGGAACTATTAAGCAACTTCATAATCGAATTCCTGATGATGTGGTCAATGGAGCAGAAAAAATGTCAAGATTGGAAGTGTCTCGTAATACCGCTATAATCAATGTATATGAAAATACATATTTGATTCCTACAAAATAATTATGTTGTTGAAGACATCTGTTGTAATATTCACATAAAGTGTACGTGTTTGAAGCCGTTGATAAGTAAATTTCTTTAATAATAACTCGGTGATAGTTGTAATATGTAATTTTAATTAAATTTTTCCAAATCGTTAGAATTAACAATTCGACAACTAGTGATTTTGTGGTATATTTTGAAATTTTGTAAAACTATAAATTTTTAATTCCCTCCTTTTATTTAATGTTATTAAATAAGAATATAATATAATTATATAAATTTAAATAAATTAAGGAAAATCTAATTGTAGGAAGTCACAGGTGGAAATCTGGTGATCAATAAGCAATTAATTTTCCTTTTATAACATAGTTGACATGTTTCTGCAAAATTAAATTTTAATCGTCACACACATCATATTCTGGGTTGAGAGTTGATTTTTCTATGAAGCCGATTATTTTGCGATAATTTGGTTTTTGTAAAAAAATGTAGATTTCACAAACCCGAGGCGTTGCCTTGTGTGAAAAACGAGTAACACATGGCGCAAATTTTTGCTTTTATAAAGTCAGCTTCTTATTTAGCTTAGGAAAAAGTTATAACATTGGGAATAACTGAGTGGATATAAAAATAGAGGAAGTAATTGTACCCTCTCACGTCCAGATGTGACAGGAGTGCCTTTTACAATATTGGATTCGCATGGGCTCCAAATATTGACGCCCGAATAATATTCCCCTTCGTAATATCATCTGTTCGTATTTTAAACGAAATTCCGTCTAAGTAGATTTCTTGTTATCATAATTTTATGAATATATATATATATATATATATATATATATATATATCTTTTTTTTTATTTTCATTTAATAAAAGAACTATATTTCTATTACTTCAAAATTGTATCTACTCCATGTGGCCTTGGAAGCAAACATTGGATTATTTCCACACATAAGAAAATAAGGTGAAATCTTAATGATGCAATCTAACGAAATGAACCTTGGGGCGGGGAAAACGTCTGTCGATGTAATTAATGTCTAAAAAATCATCAAACTTTTTAATGCACTTTTAATCATTTTACCAGACCTGCAGCATTAGGTAACGAAAAACTACGGAGAAGTTGGGACTTGGTGAAACGTAGGAGGTAATGGTAGTATAGACAATATGGAACAATGATTATGAAAAAATTAATATGTTGCAATGGGTCTTGAATTTTGTAATCGTACCTAAATTGATTAGGAGAATATTTTAAATTTCTGCAAAATGACTAAGAGATCAGTCTTACAGTATTAACTGTTCTAGATCTACGTGCATGTAATTTTGTTCAAATCAGATAGATGTTTTAGGTGGGTATGTTGATTAATATGTGGCAAAATATTGAAATAATATTCATGTATCTCCACACACTTTAAAGAGGGAAGAATCAACTTTCTATTAGCACTTAGTCAGTTTTTATATATTCACAAGGAGCTGTATTAAATACGGTAGTTGACTCATTCTAAATTTTGATATTTTTCGTACAATATTGTGAAATATAAGTTAATTAAAAACCAGTCTTGAAAAAAATTCAAACATTGATTGAAAAATAAGCCAGTTGTAGGCTTCTAAATTTGAAGATACGGATAGAGTTGGGTATATTCCTGTCTTGCTTTTCTTCTCTAAAATCTCTATCTCTTCATCAGCTTGTATCTTGAAATTATGATTAATGAAATGAAAAAAATTTAGTCAAATACCCAATTGTACAAGGAAATGTTTTGGATCGTATTATATGTTCATTATGTCAGCAAGAGCAGGGTATTTATGAGGAAAGCAATTTTTAACATCACCCAAATGACTAGAAATAGGAAATTGGAAATTTACAGAGATATTTACCATAATTTTCATCCAAGAATAACGGGGAAAATTGGGAGATTTATCTCCAGTTTTTAATCTTTCAAGTAACCGCTTACGCTGATAGTAAATCTAGAATAATACTTTGAAAAAATATCTCCATAACGATCTCCCTGCAAAGGTTGGCTATAGGTATTGAATAACTTATAAGCGAGTGGTATTTCATATACAAAGCGCTCACGTAATGACGATAAAGGGCCTACACAAACATTCGTAGGTATCAGACGAGGACAATCCGTTCTCGCTACGGAAGGTGATGTATTCGTAGACGCTATTGGGGTATTTATTAGCAATACTCCTACGTGCATTGCTTCTTTTGTTAGGAAAAGGTTTCACGTCTATGAATATAGATTGGTTATTTAATGTTGATATTGTGTTAATTAAATTTATTGCACGCGGATATCAATGGGTTAGAAAATTTACTGCCTTTATTGACTACAAGCTCATAAAATCTAAAGTACTTATCTTACGTGCGTTACGTACGTAATTTAATTAAAATCCGATAGATGTGCTCCTTTAAATTACGTACTTAGTGCGTAATTTAAAGGAGCACATCTATCGGATTGAAACGCCTAAAATGAGGAACGTATTTATTGTGATAATAATTTAATTTTACCTATTGAAACGAGTCTCGGCAGATTTATCAGTTGGTACCGCAACCATTTTTAGAACCTATTTTTCAATATTGTGGGTTAACCTTAGCAGATAAACATATACTGTCAGGGAATTTTTCGTAGATCTGTTTATGTTTATAATTCTTCTACACATTAGTTGTATATACTTATTTCAATGTAAACAGCAGGGTTAGCCAAAAAGTCGCTCGTTGGACCCTTTCACGTTGACTTGTATCAGTCAAATTATTACGGATCAGTTTACTTTGTTTATAATCCCACAAAATATAATATGTATTTATTCTGAATGTCTATAACACTTATCAGTGAAATATTTTTTTAATCGAATCTAAACAAGCATTAATTTAAATTGCAACTAATTTGTTCCAGATTTCGTTCTTGAAGCGCGTCTAAAGTTTACTATAAGAAATGTGAGGAATGGTGAATTAGAGATGTGAAATATACTACGGTTTTCAAAATTAATAGAAAAAGAAATTTTACTTATGAACATAGTTTTCCACTCTTTCATTTTTTTGTATGTTCGTCATGCCATTCGAATGAATAAATCGATATGGGTTTAAAGTAAATATCGAATTAACAATGTGACGAATAGTGATGTGAAAATACATCGCAACTTTCAACAGAAATAGAAAATAAACTTTACTTGTAAATACAGTTTTCAACTCTTTGGTTTTATGTTTTTTTGTGTGTGTGCGCATGCCATTTTAATGGATAAATCGATACGGGTTTTACACTGCATTTTGTAGAGGATAAACTTGTCATTATTACGCTAATTGAATGTATTTAAAAAGTCTCACAATATTGCCATTTATGGCGCTCAGTACTTACGTTAACAGAAGACACAACGAAATATGACGTGGGACACACATAGATATATTTCTTTATGCACAGTGATCACATGAGTCCTTTATTATTAATGACAAACGTAAATGACAAGTTATATTGCACTTGTGCTCGATAAATAACAGTAGAAACAGTCACCTGTACTTTGTTTCGCCGTTGGCGTGCTCACAGTCACTTAGCACGTCGGCTTTAGACGCAATATTACTATTGAAATGCCGTCACAACGCATTTGCGTGTTACGATTGTGCCGGGTTGATGACGAGTCACGTGTGCCGAGTATCTTATCTGAGAAATGTTTTATTGTATGAAAGGATATATTGTAATGTTACTCGTAACATAATGTTCGGTAAAATTATTTGATTATACTGAAAGACTTTTGAAAGAAAACTATTAAAGTTAGTTATTGAAAAATTTTAAAGTTTTTATCGCTACTTTCCATAAATTAAAATTATAAAGATCTAACTTAAACGTTAATTTTAATTTCCTAGGAAATTTTCCTACATATTTTACTGCTATTATCTCATCGCTTTCACCGCCAAGAATTTGACGTGATAACGTCTTATTTCGCAAAGTAGACATGAGCAGAGTAGTCGTAAAGTTAGTGTAACGAAAATTAGCCTTTGGCAGTTTCCGGTAAGGTATATTACGAAAATTAGCCTGTACGTCCTTAGTTTCCGGTAAGCTATACATGATATTTTCAAGATCGTGATTTATTTTTCCCTATGTATTTTTAGTGTTCCCTACCTTGAAAAAAGGAGCCTTTATAAGATCACTGACGTGTCTGTCTGTCATAGTCATTTTTGGAAACTTGGTGTAATAATAAAACATATTAACAAGCACTTATCTCAATAGTTAACCCACAAAAAATATTTTCTAAGAAAATTTTAGGGGGGGCAAATTAAGTAAATGAGCTTTTTTTAATTATATTATAGTGTGGGGTATCATTTGAGAGGGTTAATTATAAGGGTCTCAAGGAGAAAATATTTATTTCATAATTTTTGGCAGCAAATCTTGAGAGATGCACTGAAAAATATGCAAAATAAAATATATTTCTCCTCATATTTCCGAAACTACTCAACCTAAAGTTATGAAAAAATAGGGTTTTTAAAAGCTTATGCAAAGGTTGTAGGAAAAGTGTCACGATTATCCTAGATATCATATATCCTAGATATACCTTTATTACCTTATATTACCCTTATTTTACCTTATTTTATATTATCCTAGATGTACACTTACCAGCTAAATGTATATTACTCTTGTAGTGCGAGTTCTAGTCTTGACAGGTTTTTTTACGTTCATCTATGTTGCTATAACCACAAACTAGAAGCTTTTCGTTTGATATTAAACTTCAAAGAACATAACCCTATTTCAATCGCGGCTCAACTGTATAAAAATACCAGAATTATTATATATCCGCTGTTCATGTTCTTGAAGCAGATTTTAAAATTCTCAATCATTCAACCACCTTTTTGAGTCACTGTTTGTGATGCTAAATTATGGAATAAATTGAACACAAATATCCGGAACGTATCGCCTGTTTAAAATTTCTAAGGTCGTTTTAAAGATGTTTTTGTCTTTTAAATTTTATTGGTCATTCAAATCTTCTAATACCCGAAATATCTATTCTTATAAATAACTATTAATTATTATACTATAACCTATGGCTTTCAATGATTATATTATTATACTTAATTATTAATATATATATATATATATATATATATATATATATATATATATATATATATATATATATATATATATATATCTTTTTTCATATTAATCTTCCTATATTCAACAGTTTGTTTAAGTGATAAATGAAATATTGTTACAAATTTTAGAATTAAGTTCAGTATAAATAACAAAATAAAACACATTGCGTTATAGAATGAGTTTCATTTCTTTCATCACATGGGGACGTTGTCACGCCCAAAACATTAGCAGCTGTGAAGACGACACAGCCTATCCTGTTATTAAAAATAACTTTGCTCTTTTTACAGTGATATTTTTGGACGAGATTTTACTACTTTTGTTGATTAAATTAGGAACTGCTTGGAGGTTTTACTAACTTATTTCAAAGGAACAATATAGATTATTATAGTTTGAGAGTTACATTTGGAATATTTATTATTTTTTTCTTTTATGTAGATTCTAAACGTAGTATGTATAAGAAATTTAAAGTTTGTAATTCTGCTGAAGTGGTTGTTAATTTAGGTGATGTCATTGTATAAGTCAGCTACGAAAGTGTTAATATTTATACATAAATATATCTGGAACTGTAAGATATACAAACTTGGAACTTGAAGAGAAGTGTTTGTTCTCTCCAAATGAGAAATCCTATAACCCAGTGAGCTGAATTATAGAGGTGTTTAAACAGCCGTGGAACGAGTAATGGTGTAGGAGACCAATAGTGCGGTATTTCGAAATAAGTGGCGCGCTATCATGCACTTAGGTTTTTACTGTTTACATATGTTTCTGTACGTATATATCAATATATGACGGAAAGCTGTAATTTCGTGGTTAACGTAAACATAAAAGCAAGCCAATGTACTAATAATTAATGCTTTAAGAAGGGCTGGAAATAAATTCGATTATTCTAATTAGAGTAACCCATGTTTTTATCCGTTATTTATTTCTCTCAGATACCTAATTAATTTTGTTTTACATATAAATTACAAATTTATGTATACCAGGCTACCCTTGGCAATTATTTATTTATTTGTTTATCTATATTGATGTATCTAATCGATACATATCGCGGATTTATTGCTACGAGAGCAATCTTTTACAGTTAACCATAACACCCGTCCAGCCCCGTTCGACGAACGACCGGGAATCGTACCCGGGTCTCCGTGGTGCGCTGCGTCGTCAAAGGTCGTATGCCTTGTGATCAACACACCACGGCGACGACACTTAAAATGAAAATTATTAAACCGTAAAGTTTTGTGGAAAAATAAGGAAAATGTTATTGGGACGTACGGATACTTAGAAAAATCAAAAATAATTCTATATATTAGATAAGAACATTACGCAAAATATGTGGAACTTTTCCAGATTAATCTTGGAAGCTTACAAATATATCATATTTAAATCGGGTGTGTCTTTCTGTTGTTTTTAGGGTAAAATGCAGTTTTATTTTGAAAATTATATTGTAATGGGCAATACTAATATTCGATGGATAATAGTAATATTACAAATAGTCATATCGTTTATTTTCTCTAACGTCCATTATAGAAAATAAACGATACGGCAACCATCTACATAATTTCTCACGCAACGGAGTTCGTACCTTCAGGTTGTACAGAAACAAGCCTAAACCGATTAGTCACGGGGAACTGGGTTAACCATATTGTTGAGCCATAAAAGTTCTAATAACGTGGACGAAATTGAAAAAAAATGTCAGGTCCATTTTGAGGTTTATTTTTTTATTTAAAAACATTTTTGAGGCAAAATAAAAAATATTTAACCGTTTAAAACAATACGCCACGCGACACATAAAATTAAAAAAAATTCGAGTACATTTTTCATTTTGAGATATGAAACCATGGAGACAACAACATTTGAATTAAGATTCAAATGGGTAGATCAAAAAAGTGTGCAATGATCCATATGAAGTAAGATTAAAATCGGTAGATCAAAAAAATGTGCAACGATCTATATGAATTAAGATTCAAATGGCTAGATCAAAAAAATGTGCAATGATCGATACAAATTAAGATTCAAATGGGTAGATCAAAAAAATGTGCAATGATCCATATGAATTAAGATTCAAATGGGTGGATAAAAAAATGTGTAATGATCCATATAAATTAAGATTCAAATAGGTAGATCAAAAAAATGTGTAATGATCTATATGAATTAAGATTCAAATGGGTAGAACAAAAAAATGTGCAATGATCCATATGAATTAATATTCAAATGGGTAGATCAAAAATGTGCAATGATCCATATGAAGTAAGATTCAAATGGGTACATCCAAAAAATGTGCAACGATCCATATCAATTAAGATTCAAATGGCTAGATCAAAAAAATGTGGAATGATCCATAGGAATTAAGATTCAAATGTGTAGACAATTTATTTTTATACAAGCATTATTCTTTTTTATGTGATGATCAAATTCGGTGGGAAAATTTTGTATTTCCCATTCAATATGTCAATAGCGATAATTCTAAGGGGAACAACCAAAATTTTATGTATAATTATTTACTTAAATATTACGATTACCACACACGAGCGGCAAACAGGAAAATGAGCCAAGGCATTATAACCTCAAAACTATGATATATTTCGCATATAATTTATACTGCTCACACGATTGTACTAGTCCTAGTAAGTTAATAAACAATTGTTATTTTGTTACGACTGTAATTTGGCGTTTCCGTTTTGCCGAATCACTTATGACCGACCATTGTCTGCAGAATAATAATGAGAAACGCCAATTAGAAATAAACATTATGAGGGAAGTGCGAAGTAAAATGTTTGCGTAACATTTTCATGCAAACACTTGTGTCGGGAAATATGAAAAGGAAGTAGTTAATTATCCTGTCGGGTAATAATAGCATGAAGAATAACAAGGAGGCCTGTTATTACGGCTTTAGTCTTGAATGGATCAATATTTTGTCAATATAATGTACGAGTATATGCACTATCATGGAAATCGTGGGAATGTAGTATGACAAATCCTAGCAGCCTGTAGGCCTTTTGACAGGTTTCAGTGAAATGGTCATGAAATATTAGATGGTTATCCATAATTATTCCGCATGAATGATACCCTTTCGCCGCCGTTCCATTTAACACTAATTCTGCATCAAGGATACAAGTTGATATAAATACATCATCATTGCGCATTTGCTAACATTAAATTGTAGCTTGTTGCTCAGACTTCATTGAAATACTGAGTCGCTATCACTTTGAATCAGCTCATAATTAAATTGATTTCCTACCCCTGTGAATATTTTCAAATCATCGATAAATGTAATGTCATCTTTATATAATACAAGTAAGCTAAAAAATTGTGTTTCATTACCTATTCAATTTCTGAAGATTCAAAAACAGAAAATGCCTTTTTTTTCGGGAAAATAATTGAAACTTATTTGTTCCACTTAAAAAAATTATGGAGTAAAGCTCACACTTTTAAAGCAACCACTTTCTTCTCTTCTTCGACATTGGGAGCACTACCATCTAATTGTTATTAGCTAGCAGCTTAGATCCAGACTACAAGACAATTACTCTAAGTGCAGTTAAGGACATCCCATTATCAGTCGGGCCACATTTTCTTGACTCCGCAGTGGCATCTCTGACGCCTGACTTAGGCCAGGATTAACTCTAATCTAATCTCGTCTTTTGAATTGACACTCGTAAAATAACTTTGCTGTGGGAAGTTACTTTAGGATTTGAGTCTGTCTGAGTCGTTAGTCGTTTTCGTAATTCAGTGTCTAGCCATGGAAATCTTATCTCACGACTTTGAGTGCCTGTCAGTTTTAATTGCGATAACTGTGAAAGATGTAGATTAGATATACGAACATGTCAAAGGTCTGAGTTTTTAATAAAGGATATAAGACTTCTCAGAAAACCTTCATTAATTAATAAAGATTTTTGATTTAAGTTGTTTGAACATTGTTCTAACGATTGCACTTAAACGACTAGACAGGAAATAAAACTGTATTTTATTTTCTGTTTCTAGTGGTTTTAGTGCGATCGATAGGACAGTGTTCTGCGTTGCACTAATGCCTTTTTCGACGGTTTTCTTAATTTTGTCTGAAAATCATTTTTACTAATTATTATAGTAAAGATCGCAGTTGTCAAAAATTCAAGATTTTTTTTGGATTTGTTAAAAAATAGTATCGATGAGAAGTGAAAATACTTTCTTTTGTTTTTATAATCATTATTAAGAATTGAAATTGTGGTCATGTGGGATTTCGGATACTGTTTATTCAGCAATAGTTTTAAAAAATCTTCAAATGGGTATAATATTTCAACGATTTTGAAAAGGTTAATTATCTATGTGTACACGAGATTATTATGTTAATTTCGCTGTAATTTTAAAAAAATATGAAGATGATCTTTAGCATTCCTGTTTTAGATACTTGGCAGTTGTATTTTCTTTCAGTGTTTTAATTAATTTTGTTGTAAGATATGAAGAATTTTGGATGGTTTTAAAATAATTAAAATAGAAAATCCAGCAGTCCTGTTTTAGATACTTGACAATTGTACTTTCTTTCAGTTTTTTAATTAATTTTGTTATAAAATATGAAGAACTTGTGCTTTGTGAAAACTGTTTTACTTTTGAAGGGTTTCCGTATCTCAAACGGAACCCTCACAAGCTGCCTGTTTGTCACAACCGTTTTTGGTAGAAACTGCTTGATGTGGAAACTTGATAATTGGTATAAAAGTAAGCCACATTGACCCACATAGATCTTAATAGCCAAAACTTAAAAAAAAAAGAAAATATTCTTGTGGAAATTTTAGGGGATAAATTAAGTACTGGAGAGTTTTGTTTTAATTCTGCATGTAGTGTGTTAAGATATTCACGATAATATGTATGCCTTCCCCCTTAAACTTAATTATATTAGGAATTATTACGCTAGGAAATCTATATTAATAAATAATTCCACATCCCTTAGATTTGGTCGTTTCTTTATTATTTAAAATTTTAATTAAATTAATTGTATATATGATTACGTTAATTTGTAGTTATTTCCAAATCAGCTTAAACGCTGGTTGTAGTACGCAATTAATTACATGTAATTTAGTCGTAATTTTATATTTAAAGGATCCATTTTAAGTTATCACAAACTTAAAATGGATAACGGTAAGCGACTATAAATTAACTAATGGTATCATTCGATTAAGAAAATATTTCGGTTATGACTACGCGCAATGCAGACGACCGATAATAATATCTCAAAACATTTCGGTTATGATTACGCGCAACGCAGACGATTGAGAATAATATCACGAAATATTCGGTTATGACTACGTGCAACGCAGACGACCGATAATAATATCTTAAAATATTTCGGTTATGATCACGCGCAACGCAGATGACCGACAATAATATCTCTAAATATTTCGGTTATGATTACGCGCAACGCAGATGACCGACAATATCTCGAAATATTGCGTTATGCTTATGCGGACGACCCACGATATTCGAAGAAAATAGAACATGTAATTTGATATTTAAACTCACACGTCCTACAAAAAACGGTCTTGTACAAAAATCAACGCCGATGCGATCGTCACGAGTGAAAACAGAGAAAAGGACATAATATACGACTCAATACGCGCTGAGTGTGATAGACGACATTTCGTCAGCACCGCACACGTCTTGACGCTTGAGTTGATGGAAAGTCGGCTACCAAACTTGTCCGAAAGACTGGCCACCTACAATAGCCGATCAAATGCGTTGCGCTTTACTATAATTAATTACTAATTAGTAATGTCTAAACACGAAAGAATGGATCGCAGTAAACGTTCGATAGAATGTATGTTACCGACATAAGTGACTTAAATTAGGTAACATCGAATGAGTGTTGGATATAAAAACAAATGCTGTATCTCATTCTTCTGTAATGCTGTATCTCATTATCTGTTTATCTCATTCTTTTGCATAATCATCTATGTGGCATTTTACGGCCTTTGAGCAAATGTTAAAATTATTTAATAAATGTGATTCGATTAAATGAGCACTACTTGAGTAAGATTTGGAACGAACTCTCAGAATTAGTAATTAATATTAATAATTCGATTATAGGATCGTTAAATTATTTATTTCGTAATATATTATCAAAATATCTCATTAGTTGATTAATTGATGATGGAAATAATTCGTAATGGTCCACTAATCAAACTGCGATACGTTTGATGCGTAATTAAAAGTAATTAAGATTTTAGCGTTCGCGGTTAGGCTAATTATCATTTGCCGCATTATTACAAGTGTGTCGAAATTACAAACACGGCGTGATTTAAAGATATACGTATAATGTATACTTGTTGGCCGGAAAGACTCATCATCGGGTCGGTATCCGTGCCTGCGGTGTTATTACGAGCGAGAAGGCGGCGAGGCGAACGGATATAGGGTCATTGTTGTGTTTTCATTCAACCATGCGATTTGGATATTCCCGTTCTTTGTCCGTGGGGTTTGTTTTTCTATTTCGTGTATGCAGAGTTGCGTTTGATGTTTTCTTAGAAACAAAGGGCCACATTTGGGCGAGATGCGAGGGAGGTAAATGACCTCTTATATGTCTACGCTCTGTTTGTAAGTGTAAAATATGTGCGAGTACAATAATTTCGTGTAAATTTTCTCATCAAACTACGTGATTCAATGACAAAAAGCTCGTAGATCATGCATAACCTACAGAATCTGTAAATAAAAAGAGGAAAACTGTGTTTGTTATATGTCTCGAAAAGTTTTCAGTTTCTCAGTTCTGTTTTTCCTGCACGCTTATTGTGAACGTTAAGTATTTTTTCCAGAATTTTTCACTTATGCGGGGATATTTTATTCAAAAACTTTGCCTGTTTCTTACAACATAGTAATATTTTTGGTATCATGCTTATATTTTAAAATCAGCTCGCAGATACATCGTTTCATTTTTCATCACAATTTTTTAATGAATTTAAAAAAAAATCGACACTCATTTAAAAAGTTTGTATAATATATCTCGCAAATTTGACACTTTTGTGTTCTAAATATTTTTAGAAAAATGTTTTTGGTTTTGTTTGGATAAAAATAGTTTTTCTATGAGTAATTACAAGTGAAGATACTACAATTTCTTCTACAAATAGACATTGATAACACGAGATCGAATTGACCCTTCTCCTGAAATGATCTTATTTCTCCTGAAATAATCTTATGATTGATCAGTAGAGCGTAATTACCATTAGCTAACAAAGTTGATCATTATGTCGACTCTCAATTGGCGTACACAAAGCCATACAAATTGTTTTATAGGTGGAGTATTACATGTTGTCATACATGATGGACTTGATTTATCCCCTGAATTTATATTCAATACTACGATTTAAATTTTGTTTTTGGGATAATGATCGTCACTATATACTTATAATCGACAAATTAGCTAACAAATTAGAAAGGTAATGTCTTTATAATGTACAATTTAAAGTTGCAGCAATTATGATTACTTTACGATTACGTGTTCACGTTCATTGCACAAAGCACGGTCGTGTCATAATATTATAATATCCGACGAGACCTTCTCTCGATTGGGCTTTGCTTCTATTAGTCGCATTGCCACATGAATTGATCTTTATGCGGTGTCTTCGCGTCTTTTGCATATTTTGTATTGGTAATTGGTAACCGCAGACCGGTTTGTTTATGTAACAGTTTCCAAGCGGACGTATTTTATAAACCGCATTATGTGCTCTTTTATGAATTATCATTTGTGCTGGAGTGGGTCATTTGCAATTGCATGAGTCGTGCAGTTATTTCGCACGTTTTTGATAATTTTATTATATATATATACATATATGTGTGTGTGTGTGTGTGTGCATGCGTGTGCGTGTGATTGAGTGTGTGTGCGGGTGTAAGTGCTTATGTTTGTATGTGTACGTGTATATGTTTTAGGGCTTATTTTTTTCAGATTTACTTCTTTAAACGTGGTCTCCTTGATTCTTTGTTCGTGTTCCTTTTACATTTGAACGGTTCAGCAATTTTCAATACAATTTTGCATATTATAATACAAAGTATATACTGTTTAAAGGATAAGCTATAGATAATTATGCTATCGCTTACTGGAGCAGAGCACTAGACATAAACGCAAAAAAATTTATGTTCGCGCACGAAAAATTTAAAGCACTGCTGTTACAGAAATTTTTAAAAGTTCAAAATGTGTATTCGTAAACGGGCCTTAAAAATGGAAAGTACAATATAGAGTCTCGATTTGAAAATAGAAGCTCGATTAGAAATTAGAATCCCAATTTCAAAATATAATCTTAATTTGAAAATATAATCTCAGTTTGAAAATAGAATCTCATTTTGAAAGACCAATGATACCACATTAATGATATTAATTAAGACCAAAACTCGTACTTCTAAAATGTCATCCATATTGAAATTTACAAACCGTAAACAAAGAAAACTTTACATAAAATGTATTTATTTTTAAGATAATATTAAAAACTATCATTTTTGTAATAAAGCATTACGCCAACTGAAAGGAAAGCAAATTTTTACTATAATCTTTAGTATGCAATTCTACTAATATTATAACACGTAAAAACATCATTGAATAATAGGTTCAAGCATAATCATATAAAATAATGATATAAAAAGAAATGAGGTTAACACAATAGAGAAAGGATAAGTAAAATGTAAATTTTTGATTCGGATCGAGGATAACGGTATGGATATCTGTCATTATCTATTAATTTACATTTGGGTTTTTGCATTGATAAATTTTATAAGATTGTATTAATTATTAACACAACTTGATATAACGTTTTATTGATATGACAATGCCAAAAAATTTCTCTTCCTTTAAAATGTCCAAATATGAAATTAAGGTCGTTAGAAAAATTACCTTCTGAAGTTTATCGTAAACGTAATCCCAAATCGATTAGCAGCGCGAAACTTGTGACATAACTTGAACAATCTGTCAATTACATGAGCGTATACGTATTCATCAGGATTACAAAAGCTTTTTATTGCCGAGTTAATAATGGCTGAATAAAAGTAATCAACTGTTACCATCACAAATGGCAGTGGTAGTCGTTAAAACTACAATCGTCATCACACACAAAATCGACACAAATTTCACTGAACATTATTACGTAAAAGTGTGTTTATGCAAAAATAATTGCTATATGAGAAACAGATTTTAGGATATACAAGTATGCATTATAAAGAACGGTTTAGTAATTAAGGCGAGAAAGTAATACACAAAAAACAAGCAAACTCATTTTTCCTTTTATAAAGTCATATAGTTAGAGTTAAAATTAGCTAGAATATACACGTTAAAATTAGCTAGAATATACACGTATAAATTAGCTAGATATACACGTATGTATTATAGATCGGTTGCGTAATTAAGGCGTGAAAGTAACACACAAAAACAAGCAAACTCATTTTTCCTTTTATAAAACCATATAGTTAGAATTAGAATTAGTTAGGATGTTTGTTAGTAATATTTTGGATAGCTAGAAGTTTAATATATCCGATCACAGTAATTTTCATGTTAATATGTTAGCCTATCTTTAATATTTTAAGCCTCGCAACTCCCAAAATATCTTGAAAAAAAGAAAATAATCTCATGATCCTTTAACTCACGATAAGTCAAAATAATCAATATTTTAAGCGTCATGACCCCCAAATGTCTTAAAATAAATTAAATAATTTCACGATCCTTTAACTCACCATGACTTAAAGTTCTCAATATTTTAATCCACGCAACCCCCAAAATATTTTAAAATAAGATATTTATATATAAAATATTATATTTTAAAATAAAATAAACTAAATAATCTCACGATCCTTTAACTCACCATGTTTTAAAATCCTCAATATTTTAAACTACGTTACTCTCAGAATATCCTAAAATAAAGTAAATAATCTTACGATCCTTTAAATCAGTATAAGTTAAAGTCCTTAATACTTTAAACGTCGCAACCCCCAAATATCTTAAACTGAAATAAATGATTTCACGATCCTTTAACTCACCATGACTTAAAGTTCTTAATATTTTAAACGAAGCAACCCCCAAATATCTTAAACTGAAGTAAATGATCTCACGATCCTTTAACTCACCATGATTTAAAGTCCTCAATATTTTAATCCAAGCAACCCCCAAAATATCTTAAAATAAAGTAAATAATCTCACGATCCTTTAACTCACTATGAGTTAAAGTTCTTAATGTTTCAAGCTTCACAACATTCAAAATATCTTAAAATAAATAGCCTCATGATCCTTTAACTCACCATGTTTTAAAGTGTTCAATATTTTAAGCCACAAAATATCTTAAAATAACCCCCAAAATATCTTAGTAAAGGAAACAAACTTACGATTCGTCAATATTTTAAACCTCCCACCTCTCCCCCTGCCTCCCAAAAAGGTAATTGATTGTGTTTAATTAATAAAAGGTGTTTTCGAATTTAATTCTTTCATTTTCGTGACCGACTGCAATCTCATCGTATATGTGATGTGGACTATCCTGATGGTTATGACTCCAAATTGAGAAACGAAGGTTTAATAGGACGAGAAAATACGCGAGAAGGTGTGGCGGCGGCAAATACACTTTGAGCTGTTTCGAATAAATAAACATACGGCGCGCGCTACGGTTTAACGCATTTTCGTACCCTGGGTTCAACATTCCTTTATATGAAGAAAACAACAAATATCGCAGAAAAATACGAGAGGGGAGTACGATGTAAATAAAAAATAACTATCTTCAACAAATTTCTGAATTAGAGAAAATACTTCCATACAAAAATAAATATATTGAAACTGGTCCACATATAATAAAAGTTATTTAAATAGACAAAATAATACACGGCAATACGAGAGGTATTGTACGTCTTGACAGTAACTTAAAAATAATGATTTACACGAATTTAATGTACTGGAGAACATTCTTCCATGCAATAAAAACTAAGTTAAAATCGGTCAAAATGTAACAAAGGTATTAAAAATACAAACAGATAAAGGACAGACAATACGAGAGGTATTGTACGTCTGGGCTAAAAATAACTATTTACATCAATTTAAACATTCTTCCAAATGAAAAAAAAACATCGATTTGAAACCGTAACATATAACAAAGTAAAAAAACAAACGAATACACGATTATATAAGAGGTATTATACATCTTGACTGTGAATTAAAAATAAATATGTACACCAATTTAATGAATTAGATTCGATAAATTTTGAAATTGTAGAGATCCAAAATAACCCTTCCGATTTATACATTCCGTGTTCCATGAAATAAAATGTTCTAATAATTATTTTTATCGACGTAGACGAGAAACTATATAGTATAAAAGAGAAAAGTATGTATATTAAAATTTTGCCAGGTAAGCACGAAGGTCGGCCTTAGACGTGCACCGATGCATGTTGCAACCGCGTTAGTAACTCAATTTGTTGCGTCATAAATCACCAGTGCGCAATTCGTTATTGTACCGACCCTGACGTGCGCGTAACGATGTATTAAGTGTATTATTCTGCTTTGTGAATTTGTTGTTATATGGTCATAGTAAGAGTTTCGGTATACATACGCATAAATATACGCGACCGAGTACAAATCTACTCATAATTATGTAAAGCGGAATGCAGACGGTCGACAATAATGGGAATGAAGTGAATATGATATTTAATGCTGTAACGCATGTCCCTACAAAAATCAGTGCTAAAAATCGTTGCGGCCTTGGCCGATTCTCGCCGATGCGAACGTTACGAATGGCAATGCGCTAACGGTGAAAATGGTAGAACACGCGCCGACAGAAGCGGAAGACATTTAGTCGGCGGCTCGTATCTGTTGAGTCGATGGAAAGTCGGCCACTAACCTTATCCGACAATAGTCGGTGGTTATCATGAAGGAGAATGTATGATACAACATAGATTAGTAATCTTTCCTTGAAATCTCAATATTTCAAGGAAAGATTACAATCGATGTTGATATGAAAAAAAAATGAAATAGAAAAAGTGGATATTATTTGAACCATATATGCAATGATTTTTTCACATTATTTATTTATTAGCTATTATAATTTTATTATGAAAAAAATAGAAGCTGTAACAAAAAATCAAAATACACAATTTTACACTTATTTATTAGTTTTACCCCACGTTTCGAATAGAACCAGAACTCGTGAAGTACTAGGTTTCCATCCTTATATTACCTACTTTCATAGTATTTCTATTAAATTTTCAAATATTTTCGCCTTATATATTGGATTTGCATATTTATACATATAATGAAACGTAAAACGTATATTAAAGATATTTTCGAAAAAAAAAAGTTCGGCGAATTAAAAATAACGTAGAAAGAGGAAATCTATCGTTTTTGAACCATTTGTCTGTCTGTCCAGGTATTATGTTGATAATACTGAATTAATTTTAATATATTATTTTAATATTATATACCTTAGGGTGTCGACATTAAATAAGAATGTATCAGCTCAAAACGACTGTGAAAATTTAAGAAAATAATCTCCAAAAAAATGTTACTGCTTTAAATTACTACCATAATAATAATTCTATTTTTGCAGGTTGACGAAATGTTAAAAGAAAAAAAAAAAAAGAAAAAAGAAATATATATATATATATATATATATATATATATATATATATATATATAAATATATATATATGTGTGTGTGTATATATATATATAACTCGCGTGTGTTAATAGTCCCCACGGACGAAATTACACTCTTTATTAATTTGTTCTACTTAATAAATGTTGTATATTAAACGACCTATTTAGCCCATTACATAAATCCCGTTGATGATAGATACTCGGACGATGAACATTCGGATTGCCGGATTCATGATGACACTCGGGATTACATAAAAATTGTTGCTGATAAACACTCCGAATACTATCACACTAATGATAGACACCTGGATTATTGAGTTGATGATAGACAATTGGATGATAAACGCGTTGATGATATACATTCGAATGATAAACACTCGAATTGTCGGGTTGACGATAGACACTCGGATTGTTGATTTGATGATAGACGTTCGAATGATAAACACTCAAATTACCTTGTCATAAGATTATAATTTGAGTACATAAAATAGTATAAAATAAAATAACCTACAGCATATACTTTATTTAATATTGCGAGCCGAACTTTCGCCTCCAATTTTTATCCAAACTAAAGGTTTATGGTCAAAGTTTTTCATTTTTTTCCTATGTTCTCTTAAATAAAAGGGGAAATGGTTGAAAGTAAAAATATCAAGTTTGAAACTTCTAAAGCCTCATTACGGATAAATGAAATTTACTTTCGAACTGGACAAAAATACTTAGATTACCTTTATGTCTACGCTTAAAAGTAATTTTAATCTTTAACGTATATTTTGCTTAATCAAAAACCAATTTTTCCACGTAAATTATTTATTTTTTCCACAGAACTAACTAAATGCTTAATACATATTGGACTTTAAATATAATGTTTTAGAAGTTATAATTAAATAAGATATGAGTAAGACCAAGGATACGTTTGTCATATGAGAGGGATAGGGAGATAATGAGGAATGAGATGTACAAGAGATTTGAACTTTAACTTTTAACAACTTACGAACACAGACTCTGAGAGCGTAATAGTAGGTATATTAACATGAATATAACATGAAATAAAACATTAATGCTAGGAGCTACGACTTTGAAGGCAGACATCGAAAGTGATACTTTTTATCACTTCGCGAATAGTACTTTTTATTATGAAAATACTCCATAGTATCAAGAATTGCGAGTTAGGATTGCATTAATGTTCAGCACATTGAATGGACAAGAAGATACTTGTCATTGAAAAGTGAAATTACTATTGAAACAGTAAAAAACAGAGTTCACAACAATTATTTGACATTTCTACATCATCGTATTAGTACAGAAGGTGGATTTTGCATCTATTTTACTGTTCTAATGGCAACTCTACTAATAAGTAAAAGTTCGCTCACGTCTATAGCCGTCCGCTGGTATTGAAGTATTGGATTGTACTTAGTCACCAGTCAATTGAATCGTAAACCCACTATCGTCATTCTTATTAATTCCGTACCGTCGGCGTTATTCAAGGAGCGTGGCGACCACTAGACCCTTGTGAGGGTCGGGCCGCCCTACGCTCGTGCCGGGTAGTTTGTCGGAGCAACTAATCGGCTGTTAGAAGCCAGAGGCACGTATCGAACCTATGGACGTTCGTTATCCGATGTAATTATTGGTAGTGATCATTATTGTGGGCCCCGCATAGTGTTTGTGGCGATTGAAGTTTTGCCCGCGATCATGATTGGCGGTAGATTGAAACGTGGGCAAAGACTTTACGGGAAGTGTTCGTTTCGTGATGATGATTAGAAATGAAAAAAAAATATTTCCGATAATAAACGACTAAGGCCAACAGTTTTTTTATAACTTGTCTTTTTATAACGTAGATATTGCTCCATTAATATCTATAACAAATTCACTTGTCTTTAGTTTTGTACTTAGTGGGATATATTTGGCGAAAAGAATGTACATATATACGTATAGATAGAGCTATATGCTGAGCCAAGAAAAATAGACGTTAAACATATGTGCATATTTCTTATAATATGGTACTGTATAAAATGTATAGCAGTGACTTAGGACACGAAATCGTTAAATTTTATATTTTTCTCATTTACATTTGTATTACACTGAGGAGTTACAAAGTATTTTAGTGTTATGGTATTTAAATTTTACTGTAAGGAGTCACAACTTATTAGTATTTCATTGTGAGGAGTTACAATGTATTATAGTGTTGCCGTACTTGTGTTTTGCTATGAGGAGTTATAATATATTTTAATTTTATCATATTTGTATTTTGCCGCAAGGAGTTAAAAATAGTTTACTGTTACCGTATTTGTATTTTACTGTGAGGAATTATAATGTACTTTAGTGTTATCGTATTTGTGTTTTCCTGAAAGGAGTTACAATGTATTTTAGTATTATTGTATTTATATTGTACTGTGAGATATTTGTAACGAATCTTATGAGGAGTTGTGATATATTTGATTATTAACATATTTTTTTTCTATATAGATGGTTCTTACCGATCTCGTTAAAAACGACAAACTTTTTGTGCATCTAGCCGATTGTTTTTCACACTTGTTTAGTATCTGAATCTGGTAATCGAGAATTTTGAAAATTTACATAGTCATAGAACTTATTGGACTAAATGATTTTTAGTATTAGTAAAAAATAGAAACTGTTTTTTAGAGTTACTCGTATTACCAAGGAAAAAAACAATATTAATTTAATGTATCATGTTAAAAAATCACTTGCGCCCTTACTATACATAACTCTCTGCATGTAACATAATGAATGTCAAAGTGAATATCGATTTAAAGTGATTATCGATTAACGTAATGAATATCGATTTAACGTCATAAATTATAACTTCAAGGTTATTGGTATGTTCACGTGACTTGTGGGGTTTAATTATAAGGTGTTACGTATTCTAGATTAGCTCTTTTAACTGCTTTAACGGGACCTTATACATTTTGCTCGTTTACACTTAGGGCGCCCTTACTATACTTAACTCTCTGCATGTAACATAATGAATATCAAAGTGAATATCGATTTAAAGTGATTATAGATTAACATAATAAATGTCGATTTAACGTAACAAATTGTAAATTCAAGCTTATTGGTATGTTCACATGATTGGTAGGGTATTATTATAAGAAGTTACCTATTCTAGATTAGCTGTTTCAACTGCTTTAACGGGACCTTATACATTTTGCTCGTTTACACTTAGGATAAAGTTTTATATATAACGTATATGTCAGAACGTACTGAAGACTGAAATCGAAATTCTTAGCCAAAAAAACGAGTATAATTAATAAAAAAAGTTGCAATCAAAGCTTAACTGTTGCTTGTATAGTCAACACAGAATTAAAAACAAAGTTTTTGTTTGAATCTTTATTGAATTATTTTGTGTAGATATATTATGAGGAGTTATAACGTGTAGATGAATTAATTAAAAGTAGTTCAGATGTCAATGCTGTGATTTGTAAGTAGTTATAATGCGTAGATATATTATGAGAAGTTATAACGTGTAGATGAATTAATTAAAAGTTGTTCAGATCTCTATGCTGTGATTTGTAAGTAGTTATAATGTTTAGATAAATTAATCTGTAAAGCCAACATGAACGCTTGGCCTTTTTAGCGAGAAAAAGATATAACTTCACTGAGACCTTTCCTTGAATTGATAATAGCGTGAACTTAATCACATAAAACTATTTTTGTTCTACAGTGTATAGAACTCCTTGGACATCCGGTTACTGCGGTTTAAATATTATGAGCTTGCTTTACTTAAATATTCAAAGCTTGCCACTCGCTACACCTATAACAAATGATATGAAACCTTTTAATGCGGGCTTGCGCAATTTATTAAAACCATAATGCGCTCCAACCGCCGATTATCAGCAAACATCGTTATGCACGCGGCCTTCGAAAAATTCAAGTATTTAGGTCATTAATATTGCAAGGCAGAGCTGTCAGCGATAAATTGTGCGAATTACCAGCCCGCCTCAACGTGCATTCAATTACGCAAACCCGGCGCCTCCGCCGAGAATTATCTTATAATATCCTTACGTAAGTCTCTGTACTTATGTAAAACTAAATTCATTAAGTAACTATAATTACGTACATTATCCCCGTGTGTACGTAGTTTTTTCTAGCTGACTTTTTGGAGACAATTAAGCTTACGTTTGAGTTCAATGGTTGACGTGATAAAGATCGCGTCGGTGTGAAATCACTTTCGAAACGATGCAGCTCCAACCTCTGCGTATAAAGTTTTAATCAGGTTCGTTTCTTAAACCAATTAGTTATCTTGTAATGTTTAATTAGCAATCTGCAAGAATTAGAAGTCCGCACGAAGTTTATTCCAAAATTGCAGTAAACTTCGTGCGGACTTCTTATGTCTTGAATATAATAATATAATATTTCAAAAATAGGCCAAAACCATTAAAATATTAAGATCGTAAATATAGGAATATTTGTGATCTAAATATTATAATGGTTTTGATCTTAATATTACAATGTTTGATCACGTAAAATAATCAACTGTAATATTTCCCCTATAATTTTCTTTTAATATGTCAGTATGAAAAGAACATTTAAAAGAAATCAATATTTACTCTAAGTTAATTACAATAACAAGATAGGGTTCGTTCTTGTGTATGTCTAATGAAATGGTTGACGCAATCTAACTGAAATATTATAATTTAAATGTATCCATTGAAACCAATTTTCCAAATTTTTACATAATCTCGTTCGGAAAAGGGGATGCATTGCAAACAATTTTGGAGCTCAACATTTAGTAAAGGTTAAAAAATTAAAAGCAGTAAATGAAACCTAAACTTTATTTTAAAAGACTTTTCTAATGAGACCCCGTGCAACGGAGTACGCTAAATAACCTCAAAATAGCGGCGCTTCCCCCTCCACCGCACGCGATGTGTCACTATTCTCGCTTATCGTAATGAAGTCTTTGATCCTTTAGCTATCCAGTGGTATAATTTAATTTTTGATGTAGAGGATAGATTCGAAACTGCAACGCCAAACTGTATACCCTGATTTTGTAATAGCAAAAATAATTACTACATATTAATTTCAATCTTTATCTGAAACTACGAGGGTGGGACAGACGGACGAACATATACAAGAACACGATGAAATAATAAGGATTACGAGTTTAACTACGAAACCCTAAAAGCAAGGAAATAACTAACGAGAATGTCCCAGCTTATAATTAGATAGCCTTCATCTGACAGCATTGTTTACGATCTTTGTTGTCTTTTATTTGGATCTAGAAAAATACACGAAAAACTAAAATACTGTTTTTATACAGAATTTTAAATGTATTACCGCGATATTGGTAGCTAATATAAATAAACAAAATATAAATTAATTCGAAATGTTTGCTTTTCCAGGAATATGAGACATTTTTTTTAAAGACAAGCATTTCCTGGTGTAGGCGTATCGTTAATATATTCTGCGTTGTTTTAGTTTGATGACGTAAAAGTATCAAATAAATAGGTCTATCACTAAACGTCATGAAGAAAGTACGAACCAAAAAGGGTCTTTTTTCTTATAATATTGCTTATTATAAATTGTTAAATGTTAAGTTTTCCCTATTTTATTTAGGTCAATGTTGATATGAATCAATATGTAGCAATGATAAGATTAAAATAACCAACGTTGAATTAATTGCTATGAAACATATCTAGAATAATAGCAAGATTTGGAATATCAATAAAGGACGAAGTAATCAAATTTAAAATTTTCCAGAGATATGTAATTAAAGATTCAGCAATTAAAACATATTTAGCAAAACAAAAGTCAAGATGCTATACTAAACACATTATGAGAATGTAAATTTTTAAAATTAAAGCCCAGCCCCGATTTCGTACTGGTACTGTCAATTTATTTAATTAAAGTTGTTTGATATTTATTTTTTTTTCATGGCCGAAGTACTGCATTTTATCTTATTAACAAAAATTTAATATATAAAAAAAATCTTTAAAAATTGGATTCTCGTGGATGTGGTTATATTTATCATGAATTTTAAAATACGTCTCTATATACAATATTCCTTTTATATATATAGAAATTAAAATAAATAATTTTTTACAACTACAAAACTACAGAAACGTGCTACACATAGTTGTCCACGGGAACAGCTTTTTCTGCCTAAATATACACCCACATAAGTTTGGTTTTGGCCCATTCCAAAACATGTCAATAGTTTGTATTAATTATACTTTTGTATTTTTTTATTTTTTTTGTCTAATGTACTATATACAATTTTCATTGTAAAATCTCTTACAGTCTGTCAACTAAGTTTCAATACCATTTGTTATGGCTGACTGGAAGAGATTGCTCATATAGCATTAAGTCCGCTATATGTACTATGCATAATATAAACCTACAGTTGGAATTGATTGATATACAAAGCAATTGTCTCCTAAAAACAGCATATGATGGTGGTTACCTTCCGAAGGTACTGATTGAATTTTACAAAAAGTATAATAACCGCAACCAATACCCAAACTTTACCAAATTAGCTCTTCAACAAATTTCCTTATTTGGTAGTACATTACACTTACGAGCAGCTTTTTTCCCGCATGAAACATAACAAGTCAAAAACAAAATCATTTTTATCGGACATCCATCTTACAGGCATTCTGCGTATAGCCATTTCCAAAATATCAGCTGACATAGATGCACTACGCAAACAAAAAAAAATGTCAGTCTTCTCATTAGTACGATAATTTGTAAACCTGAGGCTTTCTTTATTTAATAAATTGTTCATGTTGAAAAATTAAAATTACGCTTTTCTTTACATTTAAAGTTCACTATGCCCCGCTACGGTTTCAAAAATAATAAACCTGGTCCTCCACACAATTATGTTGGACACCCCTTATCTACACTATCAAAGTAACAGCTAAATTTAAAAAAAATAAAATAATACATTAAAACCTTTAGAAATCTATAAATAAGAAGAACTAAAGTGAAACCTAACTCGATGAAATTAAAGGACCAACGTAAAACGTACGTCTAAATAACTATTCTAGAATACAGTGAAATCATTCGTAAAATGTTTGAAGAAGCCACTGAGCAATCAGTCACACTCCGCGTCGCTGCGCGTGCTGGTTACGATGCCATTAAACGGTGCGCTTGTGATATTCCCGCGACACTCTTTTTTCGCCTATATCTATTTCGAAAACGCTCACTCACACTTGTACATAAATACACTTGGGAGCATATGTATCATTATTTTGTGAATTAATAACTCATTTTTACCTCCAGTGATCCAGAATACGCTAAGGATGCGGTACGCCGCAAACAAACTTTCTTTTGTATGATATTAGGGGGATAATAATATAGATATCTATTCCGAAAACGCTCACTCACACTTATACATAATTACACTTGGGGGCATATTCGCCAGTATCATTATTTTGTGAATTAATAACTCATTTTCACCTCCAGTGATCCAGAATATCCTAAGGGTGAATAATGATTTGTAACCATATTGTGCGATACGTCGCAAAAAAACAAACAAACTTTCTTTTGTGAGCTATTAGTGGGATACTAATATAGATATCTATTCCGAAAACGCTCACTCATACTTGTACGTAATTACATTTGGGGGCATATTCGCTAGTATCATTACTTTGTGAATTAATAACTCATTTTCACCACCGATGATCCAGAATATGCTAAGGGTGAATAATCATTTGTAATCATATCGTGCGGTATGCCGCAAATAAACAAACAAACTTCCCTTTGTATGATATTAGTGCGATAATAATATAGATATCTATTCCGAAAACGCTTACTCACACCTGTACATAAATACACTTGGGGCATATTCCCAGCATCATTATTTTGTGAATTAATAACTCATTTTCACCACTAGCGATCCAGAATATGCTAAGGGAGAATATGGACTTGTAATCATATAGTGCGATATGTCGCAAAAAAACAAACTTTCTTTGTATGATATTAGTGGGATACTAATATAGATATCTATTCCGAAAACGCTCACTCATATTTGTACGCAATTACATTTAGGGGCATGTTCGTTAGTATCATTACTTTGTGAATTATAACTCATGTTCACCACCGGTGATCCAGAATATGCTAAGGGTGAATAAGGATATAATCATATTATGCAGTATGCCGCAAATATATGATTACAATTCCTGTGTCATACAAAATATTTTATATATAATATATGATACAAAATCCATATATATATAGAAAAATAAATTATTTCATCGTAATAAATGGCTCAGCTAAAAAAAAGTAGTTTATTTTCGTCTTATATTTATAAAAGGACCGCCTCTACCTGTTACCGTTTTCATCTCATTTATCAAGCGAATAAACCAATTAACTGACGCTCTGTATGAGTTTTGGAATCAATAGCAATGACTTCATTGTAGCAGTTCTCCCGTGTACGTAATCAGAAAAATCATTTACTCCTGCAACATTGCCAGATATCCAATTTTTACGGGATGTTTAAATTTTTAGAGGGTGTTAATGACTTGTCCCGCGTAAGTCTTACACGGGATGCCAAATGTGGCGACATTTGGAATCAACAGCACTGATTTCATTGTAGCAGTTATCTCGTGTAGGTAATCAGAAAAATCATTTACTCCTGTAATATTGCCAGATATCCAATTTTTACGGGTGATTCAATTTTAGAGGGTGTTATGACTTGTCCCGCCTAAGTCTTGTATGGGATGTCAAATGTCGCCATTTTTGGCAATAATAATTAAAAATTAGTAGCAAGAAGACTGAAGAGATTAACATTACAGATTTTCCTAAATTATAAGACTAAGAATTAGTTAGAAGGAAACAAATATTTTTTAATGCTTTTCTCAATTTATTTTAATGTTATAATTATACGGCTATGGTGATGAATGTTAAAGTATGATTTCTAAAGTTAAAAAATTCTGTTAATTCATGATAAAGCATGTTAGCGTGTTTAAGTACCTAGGTGATTGATTAGCATTAAAATAATTTAATTGTTCTTTTGGTTATAAAACATACATTTATATTTTCATTTAAATATTGAAAAATGTGCTTTTTATGTTATTTTTAGTCACAAATCCCGATTTCCTGCAGATTGGTTTTGACATTGTTACTTCTATGTCCCGTTGGTACTGAAGTCAGGATAATGATAGCAATTCAGGGTGACTTCAGTGAAAGCGTGCTCGTACGCTTCCGAATAACTAGAAAGTGTCACTTTGCGTGCAAAGAATGCATCGTTTCGTGTGGAAGGCGGAAAGCGCAGTTGAAATGCGAACGCGGTAGTAAATTGAAAAGGAACAAAATTTTCGGTCATTAAATTTAATTGTATCCATTTGGTTAATGTTCAGTTTGCTTCCTTTAAGATTTTTAAATTGTACAATAGCATACGTATGTAAGTATTTGTAGCATATGTGTTGCTGTTGCGCGTTTGGTATAATAGCTCTGGGAAGTTGAAGATGGAAAATATATATTAAGAATTCTACTGTTACATGGTTAATTTTGTTTCATATATTAGTTTTAGTAATATAAATACACAAAGTAAAGACATTCGACTTGTGTGTATTTCTTTTATTCCTCTAAAACAAAAACTATGTACAAGATAAATTTTATGATTAACTGTATACATAAACTTTTACTAAAGATTTTACTATGTATAAGTCTAAAGAACGAAAATACAGCTTGGTTTTGAATTAATGTGATTTTGAAATCAATTTAAAAATTTAATATTTTCTTTGAATAACTGTAAAAAAATTATGTCAAATTTAAAATATTTTTCGGACGGATTTCTCTTCCAAGTACGGGTTTTGACTAAATTTAATTGAATCAAATATGAAAAATAATATACAATTTCTCTTTATAGAGTAAAATCATACTGAATCTGATCTATGTAGTAAAAAGATATTAACATACATAGTTGTTATTTTCTGTGTGTCGATTTGTTATGTCGATTTTTCTATTTGTATTTGCCTTGTATAAAAACGATTTAATAGATTTTGATAGGGTTATCACACTTTTATATTCTGGCAAATATATACGGTAATTAGGATCACTGCAGTATAAGAAATTAGTTGTGTAATCAAAACCTTCGGAGGTTAGCAATACCGGTAAGAATCGTCTTAAAAAATATGCATTGAAAGACTCGCAGTTTATAAATTTATGCAACAAATTTTCTAAAACTGTAGAAAGTTAATAATGAAGTACTAATATTCCTATTTAAATATTTTTTTATGTTTCGAATTAAATTGACCATCTGACAGCCATCAACACGAACGGAAAAAGAAGTTTCACTTCTAGTAAACGTATTTTGCGTAAATTAATTTGTTTATTTTTTTGGAAAAAACAGAAACAGACAGGTATTAGAAAAATGGAATACAATTTTTTAAAAAAGCTGATATTTTTCAAAATATAAAAAACTAAACAATTTAGCGATTGATAATCAGGAAGAAACGAAAAACAAAGTGCAATTTGTACCTATTATTGTAAGTAAAACAAAAAAAACATTAAAAATTGTAAATAAGAAATATAAATAACAATGAATGTCTAACGAAGTATTTAGTACATTTTTAAAATTTGTAGCTATTGTCTAAATTAATTAAAAATAAACTGTTAGCAGTTAACAGTTACATTAAACTGTTTACAAACTAATACTGAGAAATAACGGAACTCCTATAAAAAGAAAATATTTCTCATTTATCTGATTGACGATTTAAATAAATCTCTAAACAATTCAGCGATTAACAATCAGGAAGGAACAAAAACAAAGTGCAATTTGTAAGAATTATTGTAAGAAAAACGAAAAAAAAAACATCAAAAATTGTAAATAAGAAATATAAATAACAATGAATGTCTAACGAGGTACGTAGTACATTTTTCAAATTCGTAGCCATTGCCTAAATTAATTAAAAACAAACTGTTGACAGTTAACAGATAAATTAAATATTTTACAAACTGATATTGAAAAATAACGTAACTCCTCTAAAAAGAAATATTCCTCATTTATCTGGTTGACGATTTGAATAAATCTTTTAAGGCTCTTTTTTTGTTTTCTACGTATGAGTGTTGCCTTTATTCTTATAACACCTTGACCCAACATAACATCGACTTTTGCTGGTTTCATCACGTAAAGACTAAAATCATAACAATCTTATTATTTGAAAATTAGATTTAACAATCTCATCAACCTAAAACATTGAATTAGAAAGAACAACCCTAATGGTAAGCAGCCGCTCACGGCACAAAGAAGTCATAACCCTAATTGCTTCAAACTGGTCACGGCACAAGGATTAATCCACAGAAGTCGACTCGAGCACGAGAGCACGTAAGAGCGGCGTTAGCAAGGTGTTTCCACAAGGCGCCGACCGAAGGTTGACTGCGCGGTTCGTTGGCTGCAGGAAATGGATTCGGGCCACTGCCTTGCGTAATGCCGCCTTATAATGAACCGTCACACGTGTGCCACATTCGGCCCGGTTGGTGTTTAACGTAATAGCATTATGATTATTGTTATTACCAAGACTTATCATTAAAATATTTATTCACTTGCACGTACCCACTTAGTTACGGTCCACAGTAATGATATTACTTTTGAACTGGAAGAAATGTAGAGATTTAAGTTTACAAAACGTCGTATGATAGCTAACCAGTAATCTTTTGTCTTCCATCTTTCGATATCCATCACATGACATTAATTGGCAATTGTATTTTTATCAATTGTAATTGTATTGTTTAGAAAATAATATATTTATTTCGCTTAACAAAAATAAGGTTCTTTACACATCTAAAAATATTAGATACGTTTTATTATCAGATGGCAGTTCAATAAGGCACCCGAAGCAACGATGCTATGATAAAGTATAATATTTCTAGAGAATATTGATGTCGAAAGCAAAGCAAATACGTCACTTTTATTAGAATTACATGACGATTTACAGGTCGAACCATAGTCATCACAACTGGGGAGATTTTATTCAGATATACATCAGGTCCCATTTTCGCATTCCGAGCTATTTAATTGGCACTTTGGGCGGATACATAGCCTATATATGGACCAAAAAGCATATTGTGATTTCACAGGTATTATTAATTTAATTATATTGAATCGTTCTTTATAATTCAAGGCACATTGTTATATGTAACTGACACGTGGGGTGGGAACGGAACGAATCAATTTATTGAAGATTTTTATTAACTTTGAAAAAAGATTTAATACAAAATGAATAGTTTATTTTGTATTAAACGTGTAACAGTAGTTGTGTAACAACTTCTGTGTAAAAGTAGTTGTTTAGGTTGCAAAATAATGAAGGTCCTCTTTACTTTGTATATGAATAGAAGGGCATTTGCATATTCTATGTAAGTACATGATATACGTCGTATACGAGAAGCGAGTACCACTGATTAGCATATGAGTTCCATAAATTTATCTTGTTTATGGTCATATTTTAAGAAATACGTAATGGTTAAGTACAAAAATGGATTCATTTATCATTTCATATCGGTGTATTACAAAATAAAGTTTCAGAATAAATTATTATTTTTATTATTATTTATGTAACTAGCTGACCCGTGCGAAGTCTTCGCACTATATCGCCATCTAGCGTGTTCCAAGTATACAATTTGGCTAAGATATTTGATGTGTCGCCCACAGATGGCGCTCATGCCAATTGTTATAAAAATTAATTTTTTTATTAACAAAAAGATTTTTTTCGAATTTTTTTATATTTTTCGCCCAACGTAGAAAACATAAGCTTTAAGTGGATATTTTTTTTATTTTTTTTGGTGCAGTAGTTAAAGAGATCGAGCCGCTCGACCAAAAAACACCTTTTAGAAATAATATATTTAGATTAACCAATGAAATTTTGAAGTGTTTTTCCTAGCTAGTTTCCTACGTTATTTTATGACATAAATTTGATATTTGAATAATTAGAATATATGAACATATTTTTATGGTTTTAATGTGTTAGGATTTACTTTTATTTTGTTATAAACGGAAAATCAAAATTGTAATGAAACTGCGTGTACTATAAAACATCTCGGCCGTCCGTCTGTTCCGTGTTTGACGTGGAGGCATGAAATATTAATCTAAGATGAATCTCGGAATTATTAGAACATATTGCAAACCCAGGAAATTAATTATTCCATTTTTTAATACCGGGATTAAGTGAAAATATTTAATCAAATAAGATACTATGTTTGAAAATATTACTACATTCACTATATTTAGGAAAAAAAACTCAAACATTTATGAAATAAATAACACAAATAGAATTTTAAATGAAGATAAAATGAATAAGATAACGAAAGTGGAAAATACTCCAATTCATCTTTGACAGTTTTTTTAACCGCGTTTAAAGTCCTAAAGAGGAGACGCGTTGATTGAGGAGGCAGTTACTTGTTAATTTTTAACTTAAATACTGTCTCCGTCGTTGGAGGTGGCCGCGATATCTTGTAAGGGTTTCAACAGCCAGTCTCCAGAAAAACTGCATCGCAATTGACCTAACAATTTTTCTTTGTATTTGTACTTATGCACATGCGCTGATTTTTACCAGAAGTGCAAGATTCATTGACGCGTGTAGGTTTATAACACCTTACTCATAGATTAGCGTTTCTGAATATTGTGGTTAAATATTTCTCCATTACTAATGTTTGCATCATAAATATAAGTTGGGATTACTGGGACATTAATCATAAATATAAGCTGGGATTACTGACACAGATTGTTGGGATTACTAGATATATTACTGGGACAATAATAACATTCAAATCGTTTCAGTAATTGGCGTGTGTGACACTCTAACGAACACACAAACAGATGAACAGAAAAAATAGATAGCCAAAAACTCTATTAGAAAAAATTGAATTAAGGACAAAAAGTAGCCTAAAATGAATTGGAACCCCAAACGAAAGTACCGTTTATATCAATTCAACAGTTTTTTCGCGCTGTTTTGAGAAACATATAGTCAGGCAAACAGACAGTCAAAGAAACGTCAAGGGCTTGTCTGAAATAGTGCCGCACGATGTAATATTTTCAAAAAATTTTCAATGTATAAAATTGAGAATAATTTTATATGGTCGTATGTTAGTATGACTATAAAAGGAGCCGTGTGGGGGATCTTACGTGATGCGTACACTTGCGAGCGGAAGTAAGAATACGGCGTATGAATTGTGTAACCGTTATGCATGCTACTGTACTTATTTATAAACTTTAACATATAAGTGGTTACGTGCGTACAGCTTCACCAGTCGGATAAAGTGTAATAATTTGTGCAATCAGTGACATGGTGGATTGCAAAAATTCCCGGAACGAAAAGATTGTATAAGCAATTTTCCTAATAAAATATTAGTAACTAAAAGGATACCTAGGATAATTGACGAAAGAGGGAGAGGCGTAGAAAATACGGAAAAGATTTAAGAAAATATAGATTGTAAAATACGATCTTTTAATGCGTTTACTGAAGATTAATTCCTGATCCTAGGATTTTAACATAAACGACTTGGCGATACAGAGAATGGAGGAATACAGTAAAAGTGAGGTACTCCATTTAAGAATTAGGAGCGTATTTTTACAGATTCTTGGAACGTAGGTCAAGAGTGAGCATGTATATTGATCTGGAAGAAAGGCACGTAAGTAGAAAACAAAGTTGCTTAAGAAAAAATGTGCAAGAGAAGCCAGGGTTAGAAATATAGAAACAATAGTCAGGATTTTTTTATTGACGACCCGGAAGTGAGGTAAGGACAATTATGGAACTTATTTAGGGGTGTAAATGGTCCTAAATCACCACAAAACATCAGTTTATTTGTGCGATTTGTTTCCGTATACTTGAGTATACGGAACAAACATACGTATAACCAATTTATAACCAATTTTGTATAACCAATATTAATTACGGATACAAACATACGTAAAACCAATTGTCATACGCGTGTTTCATCAAAATTTTTAAATAATGTAATAAAATTGTAACAGAGTGAATTCTATATATTGAAAATATTTATAGAAAAGTGGTTGATTTAGCGTATAGAATGATAATAGAAGCAAGAAACACTTTTTTAGTATTCTTGTCTATATGTACGGGTATCACGCAAAATCTACCTGACGGATTTTTATGAAATTTGGTATGGTAAGATTATTAACTGGTATGGTAATAGTATTAAATAATATTAGTAAATTTGATATGGTAATAGTAACCCAGGAACAATATATAAGAGAGAAAAAAACATTAAAAAAATTTCCTAATTACACGAGAACCAAGTTCTAGGCACAGCTAATGTTAACACAAACCGTTTTATGTTAACGTTCTAATAAAGTGGCAAGTAATTAAAATATTAAAGTAGGGCTGTCAACTATTACTAGAACTCATACTAGGGGGGTTCTATATCCACTTAGGCGCGTACAAAAGTTTCAACAATTAAAAACACACGGTATATTTGACTATTACACATACAAATATCATTTTTAATTATATAAATGTATTACGTAGTATATATGTATTTTACGAGTGTAAGAGAAATAACTTGCTTGTCTATATATCTTTGATTTATTAATGCACATAAACAAAGACAATTTTCACATGCATAATATACATAAACAAAGACAATTTTCACATGAAAAAAGAAGGGAGGAAGGGCCATTTATCGACATTTTAGCGATATATAGCGTAGACCGAAGGTTGTGAAATGTACAGAGACAGATGAAGACTTTCATTATTTACTTTGAACTAAAAATAAAGCACTCAGTTTTAATTTAGCACTTCTATTAGATCTTTCAAAGTTTCATGTTATACTTGTAATAATATCTGCAATGAAAATTTGAGAAAGTTTGGTACTGTTTTATTATTGTGATTCAAAATACTGGAACAGATATAATTTTGGGCGTTTGCTTTTAATAGAACAATTTCGTTTAGATGTTTCTCGACTATGTTTTATTAGCTTCAAATTTATGTTTTGTTAGCTTCAAATTTACATTGTTCATTATTGATCGCATAGAGAAGATTATTTGAAATGCGCAGTGAACCTGATTATCAGATCTTCCATACTTTTTCTCATCTAGGAAAAATCAAAAGCTATATACGTGAGAGTGGAAAACTTTATATTGGATATGAAGTGCATATATTTTATTGTAGTAAATGAGATTTAAATTGTGGATCTTTTTACTACGACGCTGATAAATTTTGTAAGAAGTTTGGTGATAAAATCCAAGCTCTTCGCAAGTATTGCGAGCTACTGTAGTGCTACTTGGGAGCCGTCTCTAGGGCGTGGTTAAAGATTCAATTCGAGTTAAGCTGAATACAGAGATAAAAGCGAAGATCTCAACGCTGAGCTGTTACTCAATCTTTATCGTTGAGTAGATGCTTATGGGTGCATGTGGGACGTCACAGCACACACATGCATACATAAGTGCATGTGGGACGTCACAGAGCTGACGAGATTGACTTACAGTTAAATTCAAATTGCGATTCAGTTTAAATGTCATGCAATTGTCGAATGGCACCCTACTTTATTTTATATTATGATAGTTTTGAATAGTTAGTCTGCTTTGTGACTTTCATTATTTTACTAATTGAAATATATAAATATTTCAAGTCTTTCTGTAATGTTATGTCTTTATTTATTTATAGACGAAAATCAGAGACAATCCCAATTTTGCAAATGCAAGATTTATGGTAAATTTATTTCATTTGCACATCGTTTTAAAGAACGTCAAATAGACTAAGAAGAGATAAATCAAATACACAAAATCTATGCTTTGTAATGAAAGAAAATTTTTAGTTTAATAAAAAACTTCGAATGAGTTGCAGTTTATTTTTGTAACTAAAATATATCTTTTTGAAAAGTTTTGAAAGCTAAAAACAAACAAAAAACTAATTGGAAGTTTGCTGCTTCTGTATCTCAGAATATATTTTCCATAATTTCTGATCATCATATTGTTTTGTAACCAGATCGTGTAACCAGTTTTAAATATATAACAATGTTTATAAATATAACATACCTAACGTTATATTTATAAACAAAAACTAGCACAAAATAATTGTAACTTTTGCGTGGGACAAATGAAGTTTTTTTAATGATAGTTATAGAGACTTTGAGTGCGTGTTCCAAACGATAATTTTATACTGAATTTTGTAATTATGTTTTTTTGAATATGAAATTGTATAAATATTACAATCAGTTGAGCTGTTATAAAGAGTTAGTTAAAGATTTTTTTCGGGAATTCACAGGGTTGATGACCTTACAGGTCATTCACGCGTCCGGGTTTCAAAGCCGTTTTTCTCAGAAACCGTATGACATAGAAACGTTAAATTTAATCTAGTAATAAAGCATATCAACTCTAATATATTGCAATAGCTAAAACGCAAAAATATTTATATCGATATTTTAGTCGATTTTTTTAAAAATCGAAACTACAACGAATATTTTTTTTATTTTCAGAGTTATTTCTGAAACTATTGAACTTAAAATTATAAAAAAAAAACCTGTCAAGCACGAGTGGAACTCGCACTATTATGGTTTCGTACACATTTAAATATTTATAAACTTTTAATGGTACATTATAATTCTATTAAACTATTTACAAAAATTTTAATTTTTTGTTATGAAAATATATGGCGCATATTTGAAAAAGAATATGTTTATATGTGATATAACTACAAATAAAACTTTTTGGGTTTCTTGTTTCTTTACGTCTGCTGTGAGAACTTGCATCTTGCCAAATTTCATGATTCTAGGTCAACCTATAGGTTTTCGAGTGTCAAAATATGCGGTCTAAATGGTTGTATTTTTTTATTGCGTTGACATAGGAGCTGGATTTTATTACAACTCCAAGGGACCGTAGATCTAAGTATTTGGTATTAATTTCAACTTGATACCTCCACGCTTTCACGCAAGGCGTGTAATATATATATATATATATATATATATATATATATATATATATATATATATATATATATATATATATATATATATATATATATATATATATATATATATATATATATATATATATATATATATATATATATATATATATATATATATATATATATATATATATATATATATATATATATATATATATATATATATATATATATATATATATATATATATATATATATATATATATATATATATATATATATATATATATATATATATATATATATATATATATATATATATATATATATATATATATATATATATATATATATATATATATATATATATATATATATATATATATATATATATATATATATATATATATATATATATATATATATATATATATATATATATATATATATATATATATATATATATATATATATATATATATATATATATATATATATATATATATATATATATATATATATATATATATATATATATATATATATATATATATATATATATATATATATATATATATATATATATATATATATATATACACATATGTCTTCTTATACTTTATACAGCAGATTATATTACCTATTATGAATTTCAACCCTAGAAACGTAACTTCATCTATCTCACTGAAGTTCCCCTAAATATATCAAATCGTGATCAAAATTTCCATATCCGCTATAACTATATAATTTCTATTTTATGATTATTTCAATAATCAATTATTAATTTAAATATACTGATATTTAAATGGTTTTTTAAATGATGATTAGTGATGATTTATATTGAAATTATTATAAATATTTTCTTTTTTTTTGTTTACTTTCTGTAATTTTGTTTACATGTATTAGTGATTCAGTATTATAAGGCGTGTAATATTTATTCTATATTTATCGTTATAAAAACTTTAATATTCTGACTTACAAATAAAGTTTTTTTATACAAAGAAAAAAGGCTAAGTGCATGTAGGATAGGCGTTAATACAGAATTCCTTCGCAGTTCAAGTTTGCACATGTTCAATCTTGCCTATATGGGATTGATGATAACTAAATAAGATATACGTATTCCAAATCTCACAATAAACATTTTCAAAAATATATTCAAATCACGGTTGGATTAAAAAATGTACCCCATAAAATGGTAGGTTATTTTAATAAAAAAAACCTGTCAAGTACTAATAGAACTCGCACCATGAGGGTTTTGTACGCATTTATTTATCATATTTTATGTATGGCGGACTTATTGCTACATGAGCAATCTCTTCCAGTCAACCGTAATAATTGAAATTTAGTTGGTAGACTGTAAGAGATTTTACAATGAAAATTCTTTATAGTATATTAGACAAAAAAAATGAAAAAAATACAAAAGTATAAGTAAAATAAACTATTGACATGATTTAGGATGGGAAAGACAGAAAAGGACAAGGGTATAAAGGAAAAGGTTTCAGGAGAGGCAGGACTTTTTCACTCGATCTTTGAAAATATTTAGGAACGTGATTTTCCTGATTCCAGGATCCAGGTGATTCCAAATTTTTGCTGCTTGGGCAGTGAATCATTTTTCGTAAGTGGTAGAGGTATGTTTAGGAATAAGTAGAGTGAGTGAACTTTCAGATCGTAGCCCAAGGCTGTGAGCAGACTAATATTTAAATTCGCCAGTAAACTAAATTGGGCTCTGAGGATTTTTTAATATATTAAAAAGAAGTGTAAGTATGTGAAGTTGGCGTCGATCACGGATCTTCAGCCATTTGAGAAGCGACCTGTATTCAGAAATATGATCATATGTTCTGAGGCCGAAGATATACCGGATGCATAAATTTTGAAGACGTTCCAACTTGCACAAATATTCTTCATTAAGATCAGGATAGTACACGTCTCCATAATCAATTAATGGTAATACAAGTGTTTGACAAAGGTAGATTTTCGTTTCAGTCTGTAAACATTTTGAAGACGTTTCAAAGAGTATATCCTGTTTAAAAAACATCATTTACTTGAGGCCACCAACTAAGATTTTGATCGATCAGTAGGCCCATGTTTTTAACAGTTGACGTATATGGTATTTAGGTTCATATAAACATTTAAGGGTACATAGTATTTCTATTAAACTATTTATATTCATTACGTAATTATATTGCCTACTATATCTTTCACAGGCGTATAAATATGATGCATATTTAAAAACAATTGACGCCTCCAACAGTTATTATAGTTTTCCTACAACCTTTGTGTACGCTTCTAGAAACCCTATTTTATTTAAGAGGGTGAACGTATTTTTTATGTTTTTTATTATACATAAAATTGTGAAAAAAAAATTATGAGATCCTTATAACTAGCTCGTTCAAACCATAACGCACTAAATTTTAAACAAGTACTCAATTTACCCCACACTAAATTTCCTCAGAAGAACTGATCGACTTTGAGAGTGGGAGAATAGGTAGCGGGGCTTAACTGGATTAATATACGCGATCAACACAATCGACACATTCTCCGTCTCCACTATAACTAGAGAGAGTTATTTACCCCACGCTAAATTTCCTCAGAAGAACTGATCGTCTTTGAGAGTGGGAGAATAGGTAGCGGGGCTTAACTGGATTAATATACGCGATCAACACAATCGACACATTCTCCGTCTCCACTATAACTAGAGAGAGTTATTTACCCCACGCTAAATTTCCTCAGAAGAACTGATCGTCTTTGAGAGTGGGAGAATAGGTCGCTGGGCTTAATTGAATTAATATACGTGATCAACATGATCTACACATTCTCCGTCTCCACTATAATGCGTTAAATAACAAAGAGTCTTGTCTTTTATAACTTTGCCCCAGATTTCCTCAGGTGTACATAGTCTCGAATTATTTCCTGAAAGCATATACGCCCTTTTCATCTTCAGACATGACACATCATACTAGGAAAGCTCATTTGCTGTATATAACGCTAAGTTGTGGAATAAGTTGGGCTCTCGCATACGCAGCACCCTCTCAATATACCGTCTTGAGTTTAAACCTTACGTAACGCGGTACTACTTTGCTTCCTTTATTTTCCTCTCATGTCCCACTTCTATCCCTCTGAATGTATTTAAATAATATAATACGAGTTTGTACTTATATCATTTAAATATATTTAAACATTTTTGTCTTAGACCCTAAATATTTAAGTATATATGTCTTCTTACACTTTATAATCCTGATTATAGTTTGCTATTATGAATTTCAACCCTAGAACGGTAACCTCATTTAAAACTACATAACGAGCAACCAGGAGTAAAATTTACTCTGGTAAAAGCAACGAAAAAACTGACTGAAATTATTAAATATTGTTTGTTAAAAAATCATTTAATATAATATGAAAACAATCATTCTGTCTCAAACGTTAGACATTATTAATTATTTTTAGTTACTATCGTGTTAATAACAAAAAACACTCTTGCTATCAATGAATAAATATAATCTTTATAAGTCAAAGTAATAATATTGTAATCTTCTACGTAACTTCCGTTAAACTATCGTATTAATAACAAAAAACAACTTTGCATTCAATGAATAAATATAATCTTTATAAGTCAAAGTAACAATATTATAATCTTCTACGTAACTTCTGTTAAACTATCGTATTAATAACAAAAAACAACTTTGCATTCAATGAATAAATATAATCTTTATAAGTCAAAGTAACAATATTATAATCTTCTACGTAACTTCTGTTAAACTATCGTATTAATAACAAAAAACAACTTTGCATTCAATGAATAAATATAATCTTTATAAGTCAAAGTAACAATATTATAATCTTCTACGTAACTTCTGTTAAACTATCGTATTAATAACAAAAAACAACTTTGCATTCAATGAATAAATATAATCTTTACAAGTCAAAGTAACAATATTATAATCTTCTACGTAACTTCTGTTAAACTATCGTATTAATAACAAAAAACAACTTTGCATTCAATGAATAAATATAATCTTTATAAGTCAAAGTAACAATATTATAATCTTCTACGTAACTTCTAAATTAAAAAGAAAAGTCTTTGGATAAACAATTTGTCATATTTTTTCGATTTCACCGCAAAAAGCAGTTTCACAATGCAAAATTTGCAATATTTTTAGGGTCCGTTTGATTTTCTTGCACAAGACTGAAGCAGTCAAATAAGCTGGCTTATTTGGCTGTTTGTTAATTTAACCATTGTAAAAATTAAAACAATAATTATAAATCAAAATAACATCAAGAAGTCTAAGAAAAGTATATATACGTTATTGGTGCCTAGGAGTAAAATTTACTCACCTAGATTTTTTAATACTTCCTCGTTGGCACAAAAGCAGTACCCCTTATGCCGAACTATGTCGAAAGAGATAAAGAACTGAGGATGAAAAAGGTAAAGAAAGCATTTCCTAATAATCAGCAGATTAGCATTTCATTTGAAAAATATATTCTCTCTTGTTAAGGCTTTGGGAGTCAAATTTACGTATGTTACCGTTCTAGGGTTAATTAGTTATGTTTGATGGTAAGAGATTACTCTTGCAACAAGCAGTTCATTTTGTATTAATTTAGATAAATAAATAAAAGTGAAACGTTGCCTGTTCTTTTGCTTCTTTGTTTTTCTTTTTCGCTTAAACCGACTAATGGAAATAAGATATATGTACATGTATATATATATATATATATATATATATATATATATATATATATATATATAAATATATATATATATATATATATATATATATATATATATATATATATATATATATATATATATAAAATATTAAAAGATAGGCTATATACACGGTGTCCAGGAATAAGTGTTGGACAAAGAAAGACGTTATTCATTGACCGAAAAATAGTGTATTATCGTTAAAATAAAGTTCAAAAGGTGACTTTTTTCAGAAAATTTAAAATAATTATTTAATAATTATGTGTATTCATAATTATTTGTCATCTTTTTCGTACACACGATACTTGCGCACATTGTTCAGCGCTGCTTAGGGGACAGGTACCCGCGAAGACATCGCCACTGCGGGTAAACACTGCACTCCGGTCAAGTATTGGGTGTGTTAGAGGTGTGTGTAATATTTTTTTGCACTCAATTAGAAAAGGGGCGAGTTTTACGTTTTATTTTAACGACAATTTATTACTTTATAGCTAACGAATAGCGTATTTCTTTGTCCGACATCTGCCATCGTTTATTGGAGCAGAAAAGTGAAAACAAACGTTAGAAAAATTATAACCGCGCACGAAAGATTGAATGCGCTGCTATAAGTTAATTTTTAAAAGTAGTGGAACATTATCACACAGCATTTTAGTCAATTTTTCGCAACAAATATTAAAATCAAGTTTAGTAAATTATGTCCAAAATAATACTTACGTCGGAACTATATAACTGGCCTAATTAAAAGCTCTTTCTTTAAGAAAAAAAATCTGGTGTGTGCTTTTGACCACACGTGTGAAGTGAAAGCTTCTAATTTTAAAATAGATGTATAAATACATTGATTTTATATGATGTGTATTATTTCGGAGAATCGGAAACAATGCGTGTTTATTGTTTTAAAATACAATAACATGTACGTATTATATTAAACTACACTCAAATAAAATGTTAAAGATTAACTGTATACACGTGAACTATTATATTGATTATATACAGTAACATTCGCCTATTATATAAAAATATTAATGAAAATCGTAGCGCAAGGGAACCATGGATCAGTATTGTGCCATCTATCAAAAAATATTGTCAATAATACTGTATACTTAAAAATAATTTTATTTATAAAACTTAGCTTACCCATGTATGTAAAATTTCTGGGATCACAACAAGGAACCTAAGTGTATGATTTTTGCCTTGAGTGCGAGAGGTCCCGGGTTGAAATCTTGGACGAACCCTACATATATTTCTGTAAAGTTTTTAACGTGTTAAAACAGTTTAATGCAATACACCGGTATAAGTCGGAAAAAGGGTCGAATTAAGTCGGAAAAGAGTCAATCACGACGCGAAGCTGGCTGAATTAACTCCAAAAGAGCCGACAATACAACGAAGCTGGCCGAATACGGAATTAGCCGGAAAGTATTATTAATAAGAAGAACGTAAATTTTTGAAAGAATGCACTCTATTTTAGGTAGTGAACTCACTCGGCCGATACCAAAGGGAGCCTAGTTTACCCGATTCAGTGCCACCGACCCGAGTATGACGGACACAGCGTCACCGACTCGAGCGAACGCCTTAACTTCGTTCACTGCTCAGAATAAGTTCTCACTTGAAAGGAAAGTGCACATAGGTGCGCCTAAAGAAGTTTTCACATCATGTGGGTGGCAGCAGACAGGCAAAAACTAGTTAATGTATAAATAGTGAACACTAGGAATAGACTAATAATACTCTGTGAAAAATGATCATCTAATTAAAAGTCTTATGCTGTTGAGTCACCTGAATCTGAGCTGATTGAAAAAACTTTACACTGCATATTCATGACGATACGACAAACATTAAAATTCAGTTTTTTAAATATTAGGATAATTAACGTCAAGTTCGACACAAGAATGCTATCTATTTCTCGGATGAAGGAAAACATTACACGAATCGGAGAAGATATGTCAGTAATTCGTTTAATTTACAACCGCTTGTCTTAATTGGTAGAATTAGCCGACCGTACCGCCGCCGGGCCGACGAGACCCGCTCGGCGTCTCCGTCGTAATCACGTACCGGCAGATGTTTTTTTCAATAGCATCTCTACTTTGTTTCTCCTAATGGCGGTTTATCATTGAATGATTTTAATTAAATCCAACGAAGCCCCGGCCACGGAGGCGAGACATTGTACGAGTCGCTCGTCTATCTCTTATTGATTATTCGACGTTTTTTTAATCTACGCTTGCAAGTTTTTAATTGAATTGGAGAGTTCAGTTTATTCGGTTCGCGGTAACTTTGATAAGAAAGGCTTTATCGTTTTGATTAGATTGATGTACGCGAAGGTCGTCTCGTATTTTCCTCAATTCTGTGTGTATTTTCGCGCATTATTATATCAGTGCAATGCGTTTTTATGTCATGGTGATAACTATAAAAATGCATTTTATTGAAGTAGAAGGTCTTTCGGCCTAATATGAATTCATTATTAGCTAAATTTATGTCAGAATATATTTGATTTAGAAATTAAGGTTTGAGCGGTTAGCCACAGATGAAATTTGGGCGCCTCCGGCTTGCGCAAAAAGGAGTCCGGCAAACAGCCATAGTTAATCAGTCCTACTTGTAAATATTAATGGACCACAGTGAAAATGCAGAAATTAATACTACAAATTTCATTTTAAACTAAGAACACATTAATGACTTTGTTGGATAATAAATATTAATATAACTATCATTTAACAATAAAATGAAAAGTTTTTAATGCAAAGGTAGTAATGATATTGGACAGCAATAACTGACGGATCATTAAATAATGTTCTCACATTTTTAAATTGAAATTTCTTTGGGAGCGATAAGAGTAAAATATCAAAGTGCAACGTTTTTATACAACATTTTCATTCAACGTTTAGTTGTAACGTCTGAATGTAACGAATCTGTCAAAAGAAGGACGGAAAATAGGTACTTAGCTAACAACCGAGAGAGATAAATGAACACGATAGAATAAGACAAGAAATGTATACGCGAAAAGAGACAAAAATGGCGCCCATTGCTGCTATCAGCTATTATGTGTTCGAAATTTTTTCGATAATTTTTTTTATTTATGATTGATTACTAATTTTACGTGTACTTAATCCAGACTAACAACATATGTACTAATTTATGTATAAATTCACGCTGAACTTGCATATATAATTGTCGTAAATATAATTTACAATAGGAGTAGTACGGGATGTATTCTATGACTTAATTCAGCCTCATTTAGCCGTGTTCTTAGTACTGGCATCGCCTTTTAGAATATTTTTCTCTCTCTCTCTCTCTGCTATTTTAATCCTTACTAAATACTTAAAAATCGAGGTTTAGATCGCCAAAGAAGTTTCACTTCTATCACGTGCACGCGGTCTTTTTTTAGTCTCAAAATCCAGATTTTTGACTATATTAATTAAGGCTTCAATATATAAAAATAAACACTATTTATTATAGAAATAATATTAGTGTTTGAAAATAAAAGTATTTTAAGTAATGGATAAAATAAAAAAAAATATTGCTTAAAAACGAATTTATGATAAACGTTAGTTGTCATATGGTAACCCTGGAGTGTCAAATGTGTTTCAATTACGTTTAAAAAAGCAAAATGTGATTCGCTCTAGGATTTTAATTTTGTCGTAGTGTCAAAATAATATACAAAACAAATAATTTAATATATAATAGGCATTAAAAGAAATGTGTTGTTTCAAACTTATTATGTGAATCTAATTATCTGCATTATAGTATGCAAACATTAGGAAAATTCTTCGACAATAGATCAATGAACCTTAAAAAGAGATTGAAAAAAAATTAAAAATATGTATATGTATATATATATATATATATATATATATATATATATATATATATATATATATTTATAATAAAGGGCTGTTCATATGCTCGACGTTTGAATTGTTGTAGACTAGTTGTATTAACTTTGCTTACAACGATTTAAAAATAAATGTTTTTCCATCTCTCGAAATTCAATTTTCGGGACAGGTGATCAACCATCAAGTATCAGGCCACTGCTGGACTTAACTCTCTCCAATTAGCCTATTATTGGAGGTAATATCACTTCAGACCCTATCGACGAGCAGCCGGAAATCCCGTGGAGTGCTGCGCCATCAAGCCTTATGATCAACGTAGCACATCATGACATAGACGAGACATAGATAATATAAGAAAACTAATAATTTCATCACAGATCCATGGAAAATACAAAGCCTACTCATTATCATCTAAGTTGTCCATTCTAATGATTAAGTAATCATACTCGTATGATAAATAATCTTTGTCAAGTGTTTGGTGTTGGCTTGGTAACTCGAATTTACTTATCTATTCCTCACTACGTTTGCCTCTCCGAATATATTTGAATGCCAATGAAGACACACGCAATTCCGCCTCTGAAAATTGATTAACGCGATTGTCTAAAATTTTTAAACAGTGAAGCAACGGCTTAAATTAGTTTTATAACAAATAGAAACTTCGAATAGTTACAAACAACTTGAAACAGGTCAGAAGGCTAAGTGTTGAAAAACACTTCTCGCCCGGCATTGTAACAGTACGTGTCACAACAGTGAGCATTGTCATCACATCGACCGTGGGATAAGACGGCAAGCAGGTGACGACTCGTGGTGTGTTGCTGTAATGCGGCACCGCTTGCATTCACACTGCATTCAATTGTTCGCGTTATAAACCAACGTACATTATGTCGACATGTGTCTGTTTCGATTTGTGAATGAATGTACAGGAAGCGTACGTTTGATCAATTATTTCAGTGTGAAATTACACATTGTCTTTGTTGTCTATTATTGTGTTATGGAGGTTGATGCTAATGGGAAAATGTTTGAATGAAGCTAAGTTTTTCGTCGTAATTTGAAAGTAAATTTCCTTTTAATAACATCAGGAAAAGTTAGTGATTTATAGGGAATAAATAATTCGTACTTGAGAGATACAATAGTATTTATTGAAGAAATTATATAGCAAATAGATATAGTTTAACACGTTTATAGAGTTTATGGCAAAGTAGCAAGTTTATATTTATTTAATTTGACAGTATTATTTTTAATGGTTTATACATTAACGACAGTATTAGTTGTAATGGTTTATACATTAACGTCAGTATTATTTTTAATGGTTTTATACATTAACGTTTGAAATCCAAACCACAGTGAAATCTTTCGGAGTCCATCAGACTGTCATAGTTCTTGAATCATGTAACGTAGAATTCGCGCTACGAGGGTTCTGTATACACGCACGCACTCGCGTACGCACGCACTCGCGTACGCACGCACGTACACTCACACACACATACACCCATAAGGGTACATAGAATTTCTGTTAAACTCTAAATAATAATATTATTTTTTACCATGTAAATAAAGCATCTAGCATATCTTTTATATGCATATAAATATTGTGAATTTCTCAACTATGAAATTTTGAATCGTCGCTTATATTTCTTCGATAAACTTTGGGAAAACTTCTAGTGACGCTTTTTTCCCAACTTTATTACTACAGCAGTTTTAGAAATGGAATGGGACGTGATTTGTGGGCGTTTTCAGCAGTATTTTACTTAAAATTCTAGAAAAAAAATACTTTTGGTATCCTAATAACTCGATGAATTATTTCAAAATGATGAATTATTTCGATGAATTTTTTCTAAAGAAATTTAAAGGACATATGCAATTAAAAAACAAAATTAATTTTGGGTATTTCATTTGCCGCCTGAAATATTTTCATATAAATATTGAAACTGCAATAATATATTCAATGATACCTCACTTTTTTAAATGATACCACACACGAGACATTAAATTGAAAAAAAAAGAAAATTTAGAGCATTTAATTTGCTCCTATAAAATTTTCCATTTATAAACGTTTTCCAATATTCACTATTGTTCTCGAAGTTAATACGCTTTATTCGAATTTTCTAAGTTAAACGATTTCTGAGAAAAATGGATGTGGCAATCAAATACGTAAGTGATCTTATAAGGGTTCCATTTTCCTTTTGAGGTACGGTACCCTAAATATTGAGTAAATTATACAAATTATATTTGGTAACAAAAACCAGTATATTATTATAATTTACTTTGTAAAACTTTTGCAAAAAACAGCTTATTAAGTTGATTGTTCATAATTGCATACGCATTGATTTAACGCCGTTCGTTAAAAATTACTAAAAATATTTTTAATGATAAAATCCTAAAATTATTTTTAATGATAAAATATATCAGTTCTCAAAAAAGGAACAAAAAATTGTAAAGGACAATGTTATAAACGGAGAAGAGACAATTGCATAGATTCAGACGACACTCGTAACATTGAGAGTCTAATATCGGGCGTCCCGTCGCACGCTGAACTTGACACGGTAACTCGACGGCGGCGCCGACCATCATTGAACGCGGGCGCGGCCGCCGCATCGCCGCTGTAATAATATGCGTCAGCCGCTAGGGTGACTGTGCGATGGACTGATCCACATAATCTGTTCCGTACTTTTAGTTCTTGACAATTTATAAGCGCTATAAATTTAAATACGCGAACAAAGAGACTATTTGTTTCAATATTGAATTTAATGGGCAAATTTTCACGTGAATGACCAGTCTGGCAAATCTAATCTCCGTGATGATGACATAGTCTTTATGTGTAAGTTAGACATACTTAAGTATTCTTCTAACATTGTTGATTATCTGTTAGAAGAATACTTAAGTATGTCTTAATTCTCTCTCTCTCTCTCTCGATCTCTGGTGGTTATCTTGATGTTTGTAATTTAGTATACGAGAATAGTCTGAAGTATAGGATACAGTAAGAAAATACATACAATTCTTTTTTAGTTTAGAATTCTTTGTTATAAATGCTTGAATTAAACAGTCATTTTACAGAAAAATAGAACTGATTTTTTAATTGGAAGGCGGTGAAGGAAAAGAAATTAAGCTAATTTTTAATTCGGCTCTACATAACATTGCTCATGTTTAATATTTATTACAAATAATACAAAATATTACTCGAAATCTTTGCGTATAACAATAGATACGTTAATTTTAATTAACGTTTAATTGAAAAATATTTTCGATTTTATTGAGGTAATTTATTTTGGGTTAAAAATGCGATTAAATTTACGTATTTATAATAGTCTTAAAGTGTTTAGATAATTATTAGCTATTTGCCGCCATTTGTAGTTACAAATTGTTTCTTACTATTGTCATCTTGATTTAATTGCATTGAAATTTTCATTTTCTCTGCAATATTCAGTTATGTATTGATATTTTATATAGGCGATTTGTTTGTAACGAATGAAATTTTTTTGAAGTTATACTTCTTTAGGCGCGTTATGAAAAAATGATGAGAGTGAAATTTTAAGATTCGTCACACAAAAGTTACAGTATGAAGTTGCAGCGGTTGCAGTCTCGAAACAAAAGCTACCAACAAAATAGAAATAGAACCTCTATTAAATATATTTACTATTCGTAAATATTAGTGAAAAAATTGTTCGTCCACTTATTGATTTCCTCCAAAATGACTTGAATCTAGTCATGAATAATAATCCTCTGGTTTCGACAACACGACATGGCACTACCATAGATGCTGTATTTGTACGATATCTCAACGCTGTTAATACAAGACTTTTTGTATCATATTTTAGTTATCATAAGCCACTGATAACTGAAGTTCCGATTCAGTCATTACCGGAAGATGCAGTGGACATAATTTAAAAATAACATTCGGATAATAAGAAAATTTATGTTACCCTTAATGTAAGAAAATAAATATTTATTTATTTAATTTTTCAAATTTAAACTGAACTTTATTGACTGTGTTGACTATCCTTTTCCAGTTCTTTTATTATTTTATTGTAATTTATTATTTGCATACAATTAAAAACTATTTTTTAATGATGCCAATGAAGTATAACTTCTCATGCGTGTACATAAGTACACGCACCCTTTTTTTTCCATTTATCTGAAATAAATAACTACTAAATATTAGATATTGGTTCTATTTAATTTTTAAGGTAGCCAGTTAAGGCAAAAGCTTTGAAAGATATTTGTCATTTCCATTAGATGATCATGATAAATAAAGAGTATGAAGGTAGAAGAAAAAGAAGATATTATATGAAGGTAGAAGAAAAACCGGGTCTTATTTTTTTTAAAGGATGTTCTTAATAAAGTATAAATGTTTCCAATAATACTTTTTCATTATTTGTTTCATTTTAAATTTTATTGCTTTTTGCGCATTGCGACAATGTCGTTACTCGTATTACGCATATTAGTGAAGTTTTATTCAAAATGTACCTATTCAGTTCTCGAGATTAAAGATGGTAAATAAACTGCAAAATATACGAGCTTCTACTCTTTATAACAGAGCAAGAATCATTAATAATTCAATAAATTCCATTTCTCTAATTGTTTGAAAAATAAGAAAAATTGTTACAAAAATTAGGAACAAATTTACAAAAACTAAAAAAAACACGCTTTCATACGCAAAGATCTCACTATTTCAAATTGGACGAGCCTAAATTTCGATGGGTTAACTGTTAGCCACTGAGATATTCCCATGGCTACCTACCTCTTCCATCATCAGAACCTCTTGGTTACAATTTGTGACCAAAAGACTCGTTGAAACAAGTCAAACGAGTCTAGACTTTATGGGTTTATTGTTAACCATTGAGAAGTTCCTTTTTCTTCATTCGTCTTTTCAGCTCAATGGTATCATTTACTGATCAAATTATATTGTCATTAGCATTGCATAAGTTTGCAAAATTTCAAGCCAATACGACAATTATTCATGGGTGAAAAGAGTGTTGTAAGATTTGCTCATAATGTTAGGAAGTTATAGGTCAAACTTACAGAAGCATGTTAATAAAACTGTACCAAATACATTAGAAAATTCTATGTATTTTCTATAAACAACGGACGCTACTAAAGAAGATAAAAACTATTTTGTTTTTTTAAGATGTATCACTTTTCTTCCAAACGAGCGAAACGTTCAGTGAGTTTTGTTATTTATGGTTACCGTAACGTCGGCCAACGCACGCGCCTCCCATTCATTTCTCTTTTTAAACCCAATGCCAGCCGCCCGAACGCTTCCAATGTAAACACGGAGGGTGTAGCGATGTAACGCGCCGTCTTAATGGATTACGGGCATCATTTATTCATGTGCGGCTCGTTTCTGACTTTGTAATCGTTGCAACGGACGTGGCCCTGTATATTGAGGTGAAATAATTTATTTCGATGAATCATCATAAAGGTCTGTCCAACGAGAGCATTTTTCTGCTCGAGTAAGGAAGACGAAATTGAACTTCGAATTTTTGTAATGATTAAAAAACAGCAGCGCAGTAAACAACGAGTTACGAGTGAAATTACCTTATTTGTCTAAGTTATCATTATATATCAAGTACTCCATCAGTGAGGAAGACGACATTTAATTTCTAAGGGATGATATAGAATTTTTGTAATGAATAAAACACAGCAGCGCAGTAAACAACGAGTTACGAGTGAAATTTCATTACTTGTGATAAGTTATTATTATATATCAAGTATTCCATCAGTGAGGAAAACGAAATTCAATTTCTAAGGGATGATATAGAATTTTTTGTAATGATTAAAAAACAGCAGCGCAGTAAACAACGAGTTACGAGAGAAATTTCCTTATTTGTTATAAGTTACCATTATATGTCAAGCACTCCAACAGTAAGGAAGACGAAATTCAATTTCTAAGGGATGATATAGAATTTTTTGTAATGAATAAAAAACAGCAGCGCAGTAAACAACGAGTTACGAGTGAAATTTCTTTATATGTCATGAGTTATCATTATATACCAAGCGCCCTTATATGCACTTTCTTGTGCAATAAATATTAAATAATACATAATATAATTAAGAAGGGGGGAGGGGACATATATTATTGCGAATATCTCAAAAACTATGATATCTAGAAGTAATTTTTTTTCAACAAACTTTGCGTAGGTTTTTGAAAAATTGTTTTTTTTTACAATTTTAGGCTTATTAGTTCCGGAAATTGTTCAGTATGTTCTTGAAGATATACTGACTAAAATTATAAAAAGAACATGTTTGAAATCTTTATAATTAACCCTCTCGAACAATACCCCACAATGTATGGGGAATTTTATAAAAATTATTTAAATAATTCTTTACCCCTTCCTACTCCAAATTTTTATATAAATTTTTTAAATAAGTGAGGCGCCAAATTTCAAATTTATATATTGTGTGGTGTCTGAGAAAAACGCATGTGTATGTACACAGACACACAACACAGATGCAGACGCAGACACGCAGAGGCAGAGACGCAAACGCAGCGTGGACGCAGACGCACACACACACATACACACACACATACACAACACACAAACACACACACATATTTATTGTCTTAATCGTATGTAATATAATAGATTACCTAAATCAGGTTTTTCGATAAAAATTTCTCTATTTAAAAGTTTTGATCAACTTAAATCACAGACCATAACGCGGGATACAATACTCACATATCATAAAAAAATGAGAAAATTTATCAAACGAGTCGTCATAAAATAAAACCAAAAACATAGTAGTTGTTAAAGAAGATATGATGCTAGATCACAAATTATCCGAAGACCTTACAATGGAACCTTGCTTCCGAAAGTCTTAACCGAACAAAAAGAAATTTCAAAATGCGATACAGGGCTTAATGCTGAATTAGCCGCGACAAGTTGGACACTTCACCTTGCTTCGTGTTTACGATATATAAAACGGATTACACAATTTGACAGAACGACAAACAAATAGGTCGATAATGGAGTCTAACCGTAAGATTTCTATTATGCTTTGTTGAGATAATATGTATAATCCTAAGTGGAATTACTCGGATTTTTGTTTCGGAGTTGGTTACGCGTTTAACTTTTGTATTTTTTTTGGGTTATAAGTATAGATTTATATTTCCAAGAAATCATGTTGTCTTAATGTCTTTGTATAGTCCACAGATTATCTGAATGTTCCAGATTAAATGTTTATATTCAATGTTACCTCTTAAAAATATATAGTGAAACTCTCTTCTGCCGGACTGAACAATTTTTAGAATTTCAATATCAGTACTTATAATTTTTGTTTATTTTCGGAGTCGACCACATATTTAGATAAATATAGTATATATAATTAACGGACCAGTATTTTTGGTTTATTATACGAGAAATTATTTCAATCAAACATAAATGTTAAATTGAAAATTTATTTATGTGAAAAACCTTAAACAATTTATGAAACAGGGGACTGTCATGAAATTGAATGACTATAAAATGTACTTAGTCCAAAAATGTAAAAAATAATTGAAATGTGACTTTTCTTCTTGACTAGATTTCTTAGTGTGGGGGATCGGGGCTTTTCTTCTATACACTTATTCTTCTATAATTTTCCACAATAATTTCATATTATCGGCACCGTGTAGGGCATTATATGAAAGAGTGCCAAGCGTTTATCGGATCTAGTCCCTTCAACATCTTGGACATCACATCCACGGTTTCCGTCCGTCAATCTTTCCGGTGACAATAAGCTTCTCAATGCTGCTGACAGGTTTTCGCGCAATGTGACTAAAATATTCGAGAATTGTCAGGAGACAGATTGCGGACAAACTCCTTTTAATTCCAAAAGAAATTCTGAAAGAGTTAAAATCGATACTTTTTTGTGTTCGTTGTTTTTGTGTTTAGGATCCATGATATATTAAAATGAAAAACACAATGGAGTACCCAGAAAAATGACAATGTTATGATTGGGAAAGGAACGAGATTAAATTTTGGGGGCGGAAGTGATAAAGAATTATGATAAACGGGATTATTTCTAATGAATTTTGAAAACATTTTTGAAAGGTTAAGTGGTTTTAGGGTTCTGATGTTGGAATTCAATTAATTGCGAAATTTTCCAGTGGATTGCAGGTCTTTTTATTTTTGGTGAATATATTTTTAATATGTGGAAAACATAAATTTTTGTTGACTGAATTTGTTAGCCAGCCATTCAAATTACTGATAGTGAATCTCTGCATCTATCATATTTCCCTTTGGAAGCACCTTCCGATGTGTTATTAATACCTTTGATCAACAGCTTAGTGTTAATTGATCATATTTCCCTCTAAAAGCACCTCCCAATATGTTACTTAACCTTCAATCAGCAGCCCAGTGTTAATTGATTAACTGCATCTATCAAATTTCCCTATAGAAGCACCTCCTAATACGTTACTAATACGCTTGATCAACAGCTCAGTGTTAATTGATTAACTGCATCTATCAAATTTCCCTATAGAAGCACCTCCTAATACGTTACTAATACGCTTGATCAACAGCTCAGTGTTAATTGATTAACTGCATCTATCAAATTTCCCTATAGAAGCACCTCTTAATACGTTACTAATACACTTGATCAACAGCTCAATGTTAATTGATTAACTGCATCTATCAAATTTCCCTGTAGAAGCACCTCCTAATACGTTACTAATACGCTTGATCAACAGCTCAGTGTTAATTGATTAACTGCATCTATCAAATTTCCCTATAGAAGCACCTCTTAATACGTTACTAATACGCTTGATCAACAGCCCAGTGTTAATTGATTAACTGCATCTATCAAATTTCCCTATAGAAGCACCTCCTAATACGTTACTAATACGCTTGATCAACAGCTTAGTGTTAATTGATTAACTGCATCTATCAAATTTCCCTATAGAAGCACCTCCTAATACGTTACTAATACGCTTGATCAACAGCTCAGTGTTAATTGATTAACTGCATCTATCAAATTTCCCTATAGAAGCACCTCCTAATACGTTACTAATACGCTTGATCAACAGCTCAGTGTTAATTGATTAACTGCATCTAAAATATTTCCCTCTAATAGCGCCTCCTAATATGTTACTAATACTCTTGATCAACAGCTCAGTGTTAATTGATTAACTGCAACTAACATATTTCTAATATGTTACTAATTCTCTTGATCAGCAGCTCATTGTTAATTGATTAACTGCATCTATCATATTTCCCTCTAGAAGCACCTCCTAATATGTTACTAATAACCTAGATCAGCAGCTCAGTGTTAATTGATTACTTGCATCTATAATATTTCCCTCTAGAAGTATCTCGTAATATGTTATTAATACCCTTAATTAGCAGCTCATTTTATCTAATTACTAACAGCTTAATACTTGACAAACAGAAGTTTCAGTAGTCAAAACCTGGACTGAATACTTCTGGTATTCAATTTAATTACGTTTTGGAACTATTTATCGTCCATTAACCCACTGGTATTTACGTGTATCGTTGAAGTACGTAAAAGATGAAGGAGGAAAAAATAAATCGCTACACATTTCTTATTTATATGTACTTATACCAAATTGCTCAAACGAAAATTTCTTATCCAAAGTTATTTATCTGAAGGCAGACTAAATTATTTATCCGTAAATAGATCTAACTCTAGTATTGCCGATTCTCCTGGAATTTGTATTTTAATTTTGATCATCGTACGTATCGTAGTATTTGTAAATAATCTCCCGCTTTTACGCGCAATGTACACGTTCGATTTTTGTACGGCTGACTAAATACACGGTGTTCGAGAATAGATGTCGGACAAAGAAAGACCCTATTCGTTGGCTATAAAGGAATAAATTGTCGTTGAAATAAAACGTAAAACACGCCCTTTTTCTAATTAAGGGGAAAAAATACACATAAATATTTTTAACACACCCAATACTTGCCCGGAGTGCGGTGTTTACCCGCAGTGGCGATTTCTTCGTAGCTGTTCGCGCATTATTCCCCCGAGCGGCGCTGAAGAATATGCGCAAGTAACGTGTATACGAAAAAGATGACAAATAATTATGAATATTATTTTTAATTTTATGAAAAAAGTCATCTTTTAAATTTTATTCTAACGACAATCAAGTATTTTTCAGTCAACGTCTTTCTTTGTCCGACTTATTACCGGACTCCGTGTATGTTCCGTCTCTGTCAGCGTGAGTTCAGTTCTACGAGTATGTTCCATTATTTTCTCTGTAAGCACGTTGGTTCGGTAACTCGTAATATTCGGATCAGCGGGTGTAAATATCATATGTTCTATCTTCACCAATTATTACCAGTCCGAAGGTTTACGAACCTTTGTCCTGTAAAAAGTTTAAGCGTCTAAGATAATGTAAAAATGATACAGTCCTTCCAATATCATGTATTTTAATGATGAGGCACTGAACCACTTATCAAAACTTAAAGGGTACTTTGAGTTGACCTAGAATCTCGAAGTTTGACATGAAAGACGTCACATAGTAGTACAAGGGAGAAAAATATTCAAAATTCATAATTTCTAATTTCATGTGTAACTATAACGTGACAAAATTTTTTGCTTTTTTTGCAAGTACCTGCTGGTTATTTTTAAAGAGCTGTTTTATTTTCTCGGATGAAAACTTTATGTTGTTAATCTGTAACACGAGCTATACTGGCTACAAAATTAGTTATCTATTCGTCAAGTATTCGCTGAGGTCTTTAGTAACAAACAAACACATATTTATATTTATAATATTAGTTGTTAGAAGTACTAATTATCGATATTCACACAGTAAAATTGTCTTCCTTTCCCCCGCGTTGTAAGTATGAAGCATTCCCTTTCCAAATAAAATGACACATAGTTTTAAAAACATCTGTGATTTAAACAATAATACTATATATTATATTTAGTTACATGTGACACATAGTCTTAAAAAACATCTGTGGTTTAAACCATAATACTATGTTTAGTTACCTGCAAATTTGAAGTGAAACTCTTTTTAACTTATTCCATTTGCAATTTAGGCACCTCTGACAAACGGAGGGATAGCTTCACAACAATAGGTTTATGTTAACCGTTTTGGTAAGGAATCCTGCAAAACGATATGGGGATAAATATTTATCCATCATATTCTTTAGAGCTGACAAACTCGCCGGCTGGGAGAGAAAATTGGAAAAATAATTTAACACAATTTACCCGAGTATAATGGATAAGTCCTTGACAACGAAAATATCTTACTTTGCTATATAAGAGGAATCGGAAAAGAGAGACGAGCGTATATATATCGAAATAGTGAAGCTAATTGTGGGTCATACCTGGTGTTGTTAGACCCCCTTGGATACTTGTGGCTAACACATTGGCAAAAGGAGGAAAAATCGAGATATAAAAAACAATTCTCAATCTTTATAGCCTCGTCGCGTTCAGAAATTCGCTTCGAGGGCTTCCGGGCATCCGACGTATATTGTCGATTTTAATAGACACTAAAAGAAATAGGCGAAAGTGGGTTTGGCGTTACAGGAATAGAATATAATTTAAGAAGAAGTTGATGACTTTTAGAATATAAAGAACAAAACATTTCAGCGATTGACAACTAGGAAAGGACAAAAAAATATCATAATCCAAAGCAAAATTATATTTATTTAATTATATGCGCTTATATTATTTTTTTAATGTATCAAGTATTTAAACGATGAGAATAGATTAAAAATACAGGTCGCTTTGTGCATTTGTAGCCACGGCGTAAAGAAATTGAAAATGAAATGTCAAGTGACAGTGACATTTATTTCTGTAGTTATCAAAATGAATGTCTTTTTGCTCTTTAGGAATTTTACGTAGCTTTTTTCAACGAACTTGTCGGGCCTGTAAGTTTCATGAATTAGTATATTACATTTATGGATTAGTATCTTACATTTATATTAATTACATTTAAGATATACTAATCTGCATTTTGTTTCGTCGTGCTGGTTCAAAAGATTCTGTGGAAATAGGACTAGCAATATATTATGAAAAAAAAACTGATTTTTCATAAAAAAATACAAAATTTTTCATTTGTCTGATTTAATATTGGAATAAAACTGTTATGCGGCTTATATTTTTTTCATTTTCTCTATATGAGAGGATTATTTAGATTCTAATGTTTGGGCCCAACAGGGCCAAGGACCTTTGTCGGTCTCTTTTGGAATTATGAGTAATGTACAATAATATGACATTAGGCGTCTCGCGTAAGGCATAGGGGGTACAAGTCATGACGCCTCTAAAAATCGAAATAACCGCCAATATAAACCGTTTGGAAAAGTATTCAATATTACGTTATATAACCGTTTGGAAAAGTATTCAATATTCCGTTATATAACCGTTTGGAAAAGTATTCAATATTCCGACACGTATGAAGTCTATATCCATATATGCTATTCGGTATACATCATTTACTTTATAATGAATTAGAGTGAAATAGCTGTAATCCATCAATTTCAATTTGAAATAGGTGATATTCAATTGTTTTTTTCTAGTACGGCACTTAAACGAAAAATGAGTGAACGAGATGTATAACAATTAAATTAAACTTGTACTAATTATTTAGCGTAAAAATCCTAAAAAATATTATGACATATTATTTTATTTTTAAGTAAGTGGTAGTTTTATTTTGTAGTATTTTAAACACACTGTACGACAATGTTTTTTGTAATAATTAAATTTTCACGCGTATTTGAATGTATATTTTCAATTGTTGACCGCTCCTGGTTCCCTTCCCGGGCGTTTGAACATTCATAATTTGTTTATCTAATGGCTAATGATTTATTACACCTTGTAATAAGAAAAAATTGTATTTTTTTCTCACAAATACTGAATAAATTCATATTATACTACTAAAGTGAATACAAGAAAAGGTTGACAATATCCGAGCTGTCATTTTCATTTGTTTACAAATATTCTCTTTGAAATGGAATGAACTATCTATAGTCGGTACTTACCGGCCAATTTGGTACATGGTGCGTTCGTGCGCAAACCGCACGTACGTACGCGTCTCGGGAGTTCACTGAAATATACGCATATAGTCTTCTTATTTTGTCATTGAAAAAATATTTCGGTACGTGTTTACATTTATTTGGCTTCTGTATTTTTTTTTGGCCGATGTTACTTTTAACTCGGGATGCGCGCCCGTGTTATTTACGTTGCGCACGGCGGGGCGGCGCTCTCTAAGACCGACCTGGCTGCGTCAAGTAATAATTCCAGTTTGTGATGTTGTTTAATTTTGGTTGCAGGTTATGGAGACGAAGAATATGATCTACATCGTCTCCGAGTACGCGAGCAAAGGTGAAATTTTTGGTAAGTGTGCTTTAAAATCATGGGTAATATTAAATTAATTACGCAGTTAATGTTAACCATTGATGAAGCTTAAGTCGAATATCAGGGCGAGTTTTGTTTTTTTAAATTTATTTACCAATTTATTGTAAAGAAGTATGCAATTATATTCATTTTTAGGGTTCCGTACTTCGGAAAAAAAAACGTAACACTTATAAGATGAATCACATGTTTACCAGCCCGACTTTCATAGTCGATTTACCAAGAATCCGTTTGATATAGAAATTTAAAATTGACACAATAGTAAAGCATATTAACTCCCATATATTTCAGCAGTTAACAATCAGAAATATTCATGTGGAAATTTTAGGGATAAAAATTAAGTACTTGTTTTAGGGTTCCATATTTCAGAAAGAAAAACGTAACACTTTTAAGATGACTCACATGTTTGTCAGCCCGTCTGTCACAGTTGATTTTCCAAGAATCCGCTTGATGTAGAAATTGGAGTAAAAATTAAGTACTCGAAAAATAGATAGAAATTCCATGTATAGTGTAGAATATTGTTTGAAAGGACTAGTGATTGTTATTTACAGCGTTCGACAGCGTTGAATATTTAAAAGTTTAAAATCCTTCTCGACGCAATCGATCCATCTTGTGCGAGGTCTTCCTCTTTTTCTGGTGCCCTCCACATTTGCAAAGATCACTTTCTTGACCGGGTTGTTGTTTTTTGTAATTACTAAAGTATATTCTATAATAGGCATGTTTTTTAAAATCAATCTTAGAATCCGCCGGAAGAAACATAAAATTTTTCTGTTGTTTCTATACTAGAAAAGGTTGAAGCACACATTTTCAGATAATCATACAAATGTATTGTACGATAACATAAAGCGAAGGAAATACATAAATTTTAATGTGTACCTATGAATATATTTCAAATCCATAAGTTTCGTTTATCATTTACATATAAAATAATAAAAATTTTCGATTCGATTTTTCTCCGTTGGCTTTAAATATTTTAATATATTTTTTTTATTTATTTAAATTTGGTAGTTAGCAAAAATCGTCTAGAGTCCAAAGTTAATTAGGTCTCTGTTAAACAGGTCAAAATCTACGCTTGCGTACGCTTTGTTGTTGTTGATCAATTGATATAGCACTATTCAACGTTATTTTACAGATTCCGGGGTTAATTACCCTCAAATTAGGGTTGTAATAGTATATCTAGGGTATGAAACACGTTGGAATAGTGTACGCATATCTCGAAAAGAAAATGGGATACGAAAACACTGTATTTATTTCAATCGTCTTATTTTGTTTTGAAGAACTCATAGAAGCCGGCTTGGTAGAGTAATTTATGAGCAACTGGACAAAAATTATCCCTAACAAAATGGGAAAATTTTATCAAAAATGTTTAAACAACATTAAGAGGACTTTTTTAGAAATCGAATTACGAATCTTACAAAAATGTTATATTTATTTCTTTAAATCGTTTAAAAAGATGAAACGCTGAGGCATATCAGCTTAGTGATCTACAGACATAGGGCCACATTATTTGTATAACTTAAAAAATAATTTATAGAAGTAATCTAATAAATTACTGAGATATATTTACAAGACCGTTTGAGTAATGTTTACGTTATATAATATTGATAATAATATTTGTTTACGTAACAACGTGTTTATAACGAATTATATATTGTATTTACAATTTGTGTAATTATGAATAAATCATTCGTAATAAATAACTGTCATTTTAAGCGTCTGGGGTTTCTTGCAGATATTTTTTCCACTCAGATCAAACGTCTTACAAAATCTGGTGAAACTTGTTTTTTTTTAAACGAGTTCTCAGGGACGCTTGCGTTTTACTCATGTTTACTAACAGCAGCCTAGGCATTTTTATATTTAAAAAAAATATGTACGTATAATAGTATAATAAAAAAATTAATAACATTCCCACATTAACTTTGCCTTAATTTCAAATAAATTACTTAAACCCGTTTCGTTCGCCTGGCCGTTTAACAATAATTTTTAGTTAAGTGGATGGAGCACTTTCGATTAGGTTGGCATCGTAAGACCTTGGACATTTCTTATAAGAATAAATGTTTTAAACAAGAATTTGGATCTCAATTTCCTCCGTATAATTTTACAATTCACCGCGTATTTCACCTCGGGCATTAATTTGTCGCTCCGGGTAACGCCGGGAAAATTCAATTCAACGCTAATATCTTCTCTTCGCGACGATTCAGCGGAACTTTCCTTTTGCCTGCTTTTCATTTTGACATGTAGTATCGTGACTGTATGTCTGTATGTATACGAATGAATTAAACTTTTATTAGATAGGATAGAATGAATTAAACTTATATTAGATGGAAGTAAGTTAAAAATTTAAAATGTTAAGTTGCATGTTAGAACGTTTATAGCAGGTGCTTTAGTTATATTATTGATTATTGACAGAGTTATTAATTTTGTTTTTATTCCACCCAAATTACCGTCAAGTGTGCTGGCTAGAAAAGATACATTGTGTATTTTCGTAAATAATTTTTAGTGGCATAATATATTAGAATGTTCATTTAACAGTCACAATATATGTGTGTATGCTTATACATCAAGTTATATCCGAGACAAAATTATGAAAATTCATATTTTGTAAGTTTTTTCGGGTTCCGTACCTCAAAAGGAAAAAAAGTAACCCTTATAGGATCACTTCGTTGATCGTCTGTTGGTCTGTCAAGACTCTTTTTCTCAGGAACGTGTGGAGGTATCAAGTTGAAATTAATATCAAATGCTTAAGTCTACTGTCCTTGGAGCTGTAAAAAATTTAGCATTTAAATCAACGCAATCAAGTACCCTAAAAATGTGGCCATTTATGCCGCGTTTTTTGACACTCTCACAACACGAAAAAAGGAAAAAATCGTTAATTTGTAGTTATATTATATAATTCTTTTTTTAATATGCACTTGTGAAAGATATATTAGGCAATATATTTTCATTCTAAAAAATTAAAATGTAAATAGTTTAATATAAATATTGTGTACTATTAACTGTTTATAAATGCCTAAATGTGAACAGAACCCTCGTAGTGCGAGTTCCACTCGAGTTTGACATGCTTTTTTAATTATATTGCGAAGCCATATCCCTAAGAAATATTATGTCTAAACCGAGACATGAACTTCAAAAGTAAATTGACTTTCAATTTTTCGATTGAACATAAGGCAAATTTACTTGAATCTTGGTGTGCAACTTTGAGAAATTGTTTGCATTTTGAAAGCACGCAGTATCATTACAAACAATTTTAGTCAAAGTCGTAAGAAACTAACACAATCTATTCGTTATTTGTTTGATAAAGTTGCAGTAGCGGCGTAGTTCTACGTTGAAAGCTGCGGTACAATTGCTACTGTGTTCCTTTTGTTTTTGTTTATCGAACTTTATAAAATATCCATTTGAATGTAGAACACATTAGGAGTATTGCACGCAAAAACCGTTATTGTTTTAAAATTAGGTATTTCCGCGCTCCATAATACTGATCGCTTCCGATTCATTTCAACTTCGGTGATCGAACAAAAACGTTTAAGTCCAATATGTAACATATTGGACTTAAACGTTTTTGTTAGCATTTCCCTCAAACCAAAGTAGTCTGCCTGCAATGGCTACATAAGCACACTAAGCATATTAAACATTACGTAGAGAGAAACGCCACTATGACAAAGCGAGGAGGATAAACTAAGCGGTATGTGTATCTCCATTCTCGTATAGTGATGTTTCTCTCTGCTGGTCGTGCAAGATGCATGGTGCGTAAAACGCTTTAAGCGAGCTGCAATTTTCTAACGAATAATCTTCATGCGTTATATTACCTATTTTTTTATATTCCTTAAAAAGTTTCATTTCATAAATGAATAATATTTCGCAATATACTGTTATATATTCGACTCGCTTTAAAGAAGTTTCATTTCATAAATGACTTATATTTCACTATATACTGCGCCATATGCTATTTTTGGTTGTAGTTACGTTTATTATATATATACGCATTCGACTACGTATTATTAAAATATTATATTATGTAACGCCTTTACCAAGAAATACACTGAACTTTTTTTGCCAGTACGCTTCTATAAAAACATGAATGATTGTAGTAAACGCGAAATATGTTTATTAATAACTCGCACCTACCACCAAGACGATGTTCGACGATAATAGCATCAATCATATTTTATATAAGGGGTTACGATGTGTGTCTGCGGTTAGATTACGAGGTAAAACAGTTTAACGAAGATGATTCTAGGAAACCGAAACAAAACGACGGTTTATAAGATCTCTTTAAATTCGATGTTATATACAACACATATGGCAGTGAGGTGCGTAAGTATATTATATAATAACGTAAGTATATATATATATATATATATATATATATATATATATATATATATATATATGTAACAAGCTGTTACCAGACATTTCGTTCGATTAAAATTGATGATCGTGTGGCGAAAATATAGACTATAAGTAACAGATGATTTAATAAAGAAATTTACTTAAGCAAAGAAGCAGCAGCGTCATCTTGCGGCGCCCTGGGGATTTTTTGGTTATTTCTTAAGGAACTGTGTGTTTTCCCTGGATATAAAGTTTTATATATAATGTAACTAGCTGTTACTCGCGACTTCATTTAATCATTTAAGTGAAATCGATTTATGGTCGTGAAAATATAGACTATAAGTAACTGAAAGTTTAATAAGGAAGCTTACTCCAAGAAGGAGCAGCAGCGTCATCTTGCGGCGCCCTACGAAAATTTTCTTCTTTTCATTAAGAAACTATGGGTTTTCCGAGATAAAAGCTATCTTATATGTTAATCAATTATATGTTATATTACGGCAAAGCATATGAAGCTGATTCTCGTCGATTCAAACGTTACGAGTTAAAACACTTTTAACGGAGAAAACGATAGAACATATGGCTTAACACACAGTAACAAAGACGGTTGACATTTAGTCGATGATATGCTCGTCTTGACTTGTATCGTAAGTCGAGGAAAGTCGATCACCGACCTTGTCCCATAAAAAATCGGCAGTTGTTGGCCTCCACCTACAAAAGTCATTGGTCTGCGTTGCGTGTTAGTGCCGTCTCCGTTAACGCGTGTTTAGTCGTATGTTTTATCCTTTTTTTCATTGGCATCTTTTAACTCGTAACATTCAAATCGGAGAAAACCAGTGTCATCTGCGTTACGCGTAATAGAACGTATTAATAATATAACAATCAGTTTCGTATAAATTTCTTACTTTTCTTGGTTTTTCATTAAACAATCAGTATAATATACTATTAAACAACCAGTAGCTAGTTAGGTATATTAAAATTTAGTTTGAAACGGGGATATTTTTTTTTGCTACGAACTTGATGCTCTATAAAGATATTAAATAGAATAAATATTTATAATTGTACAGCATGGAAATTCAATTTTATTTTATTTATAAAAATGGCTTATGAAAGTTGTCTGTAAAATATTAGGTTTATAATTCGAAGTTTAAAAACAGACCAGGTAATTACAGTCTTTTGAACGTATTACTTGTGTCGCTCTTTCACGCTGTCATTGTAGTTGAAACATTTAATGAAATACTAACATATTCTACTTAACCTAGCGAAGAGTTTTCTTGAATAATGTAATTCCTGAACAAGAAAATATTTTCATCTCCGAGACTCAAAACGTGTATGTAAGCTTTTAAATATAATAGTCCTTTAAAAATCTTATACGGTTTCGTGTAAAAGCTCTGAAAAAGCATAAAATCTACTTATGCAAGCTTTTCTATGTCCAATTGCGCAAGGTAAATTCTTGGAAATGTAGAAATAGCCCATATGCTTTAAAGTCGATGCAAAGATAGATCTAACCGCAATTAAAGTCGACTTTAGTCACTGAGAGAAGCTCACCGAAGGCTGCGCTTAATGAAATTTGCTACAGAAGGTCAGAATGTCCTCGATAATACTTGATTAAAGACCTTGGCCCAGAAGTGAGTTGAACGATACAAACGCGTCACCAACCGAATAAATTATATTAAAATGTCTGAAATAAACGAAGAAACCTTTGATTATACTGAGAATTTACAGACGATTTGATACGAATCAAATAAATTATAAAATATTTTCGTATTGATAGGCGGTAAACTCACATCTGTATTCTACTATGGCGTTTCTTTATTTAGTTACTCAACATCGGAAGAAACCTTTGATAATACTGATAATTTATAGACGAATTGATACGAATCAAAGAAATTATAAAATATTTTCGTATTGATAGGCGGTAAACTCACATCTGTATTCTACTATGGCGTTTCTTTATCTAGTTACTCAATATCGGTTGGAAATTATATAATTATGTTTACCAAGACAAATAGTGACGTGGAGATAGGGAGGGTTTGTAATCTTGAGAATTTATTTATTTAATTCCTAGCATCGGCCCGAGGTTTCGCTCTCGTGGAAAGGAGAAAAAATGGTAGAATAATGTCCTTATGAAAATTTTGAAAGTAGCTACTGAGTTTGAAACCTACAGAACTGATAAAAGAGCCAAACAAAAGTCTGTGCCCCACAGCGAAGGGCTGACAGGTTGATGTAGTGTATTATTGAATAGTGATATTCCCACTTTATCTCTAATGGGGATGTTTTTCTAATCTTACTTATATTTATCCTCTTAACATAATTACTTGTATGTAATATTTCGGGGAGATTGGTTTAGGAGTAAATAAATAGATAATTAATTGTTATGATAAAAGTGAAATTAACACAACATCTAATAGATTTCTAATAAGGCCGTATATTAAACTCAAAACTCTCCGTGGGATGTGTTCTAGTACGACAAGCAAAAATAAAAATGTCACGAGAGAGAGAGAAAGAGAGAGAGAGAGAGAGGGAGAGAGAGAGAGAGAAAGGGAAAGAGAAAGAGAGAGAGAGAGAGAGAGAGGGAGAGAGAGAGAGAGAAAGGGAAAGAGAAAGAGAGAGAGTCAGAGAGAGAGAGAGCAAGAGACAGAGGAATAGGGGACAGAAAGACAGAGAGAGAGAGACAAAGAGAGAGAGAGAGAGAGCAAGAGACAGAGGAATAGAGGACAGAGAGACAGACAGGCAGACAGAGAGAGAGAGAGAGAGAGACAGAGGCAGAGAGAGAGAAAGTGGTAAATATCGAAATTTTAATCTGAATAACACTAGAGGATCCGGAGTTTTGAGAACATAATAAAAAAAACATTAAAAATCGATCAACGCTGTTCGAATCTTACGCAGTGAATATTTCGTATCAAAACATAAAATAATACAGTTTTAGCATTTCAGAAACTACGTGTTACTCAAGTTTCAACAGCAAAAATTAATTTACAATTTGTCCGCATTATTTCTGGATTTGTTGATATAATTTTTCATTTATTATAATTTTTCAACCATCTGATATAAATGATTTTGAAATATGTATGTAGATTTGCAATGATTCAAATCGTCTTGATATCCTTTACGAAGCTGCATAAGCTTCCTATTTATTCAAATATATACGCATAATAATCTCCATTAATTGTTACAGCCGTCTAAAATAATCCAAAGGCGTAGGATTAAAACAATTTATTAGGTACGTAGGAGACAGTGAAAGTAGTATAAAAATAGGCGTCATAAAAGAGGAAAATGTTACCTATCCCTTTTCACGTTGACAAAGTTCTGACAGGAAATGATTGATAACTTCCGAACCGGAAAAATCGAGGATTTCGAACCTCGAAAAGGTACAATTTTTAGCCGAGACCTTTTCAGTGACACTTAGCGTAGGTAGCCAGGTCAATAAAACTGTTATAGGTTGTCATTGCCTTTATTCTCTTGAATATATAAATCATAAAGTCAAGATGTACTTGAAAATTAAACTCGAAAGACATCGCAATAGATTCGAAGTGCCCAAATTAATGTAATGGTGCCTGAAGAAGAGTTATTGAGATTTCGAGCGCTTAACATCACAGATGAGAATTTTATTTAATACACTTTATGTTTAATTGTTTTTGCTTGCAGTTTTGTTCACGGGAATTAGTACTAACTTAAACTAACATTTAAATTTAATTGATAAAATATTAGCTAGTAGAAATAAGAAAAATTTTATATAATTTATTAATATAATCTATGAATTCAGCTTATTTAGTCGGACTTTTAAAACTTGTTTAGAAAATTTTGGCGTATTCATGTAATGTACTAAATAAGCAGACTAAAGTTATAAACAGCTTACAGTCGTCTGGCGAGTAGTATTCGCTTCGTTCGTATATATTCCAAACCATGTTGTAACCATGATGGTTGGAGTTTGTGGGAACATTATAGTCGGACTTTTAAAACTTTTTCAGAAAATTTTAGCGTATTCATGTAATATACTAAATAAGCAGACTAAAGTTATAAACAACTTACAGTCGTCTGGCGGGTAGTATTCGCTTCGTTCGTATATATTCCAAATTAGGTTGTAACCATGATGTTTTGGAGTTTGTGGGAACATTATAGGATCCAGAAGCCATGGCTGGCTATAATTTGTTCAGGACAACGCTATCATTTGAATATCCGTAATTTTTACGTCCCAGCAAACTTTTTGGCAACAAATATTGTATTAGAAATTTTTATATTTCTATTTGTACAGTACACTTGTATCACTGGCGCCATCTAGTGTATTAATTTAGAGAATGATCCTATTTATATAACCCGTTAATTTTTGGGACTCTCATCGAATAATGTTTGTTTTGTAATTTTGACAGCTTTTCGATCTGATGTTTTTTTTTAATAGATCCTCATAGAATCGGTTAGGAAAACGTCAAGTCGCTGGGTATAGCAGAAGTGTTTAAACATTTTAATTAGTCAGTCAGCTGCTCACTCATAATAACCGATGATATAAATTTTGATGCATGGCTACAGCCTGGACACAGCTCTAGTTTTTTTATATTTTTTTTTATTTTTAGATTTTATTTAACTGTTCCAGCCAATGGATTTCTTTCTTTTCAATTTCCGTGACAATGTCAATTCCTTTTATTTGTTTTTGTTCTCCATTTTATATTCTAATTTATTCCCTGGATTTCTCACAATTTAATCTTAAAGTACAGTCTAATAGTCACTTTGTAAATAAGAATTTTTAGCTTAACATTTATATAGGAATAACTGTAATACATTATAATCTCTATTCTCAGCATTAATTCTTGATCATATTTCAAAATTCCTTTCGTTTCTTATAATTACTGTAGAATGATAAGAATGATAAGTAACAGACTTATCACTCTTTAGTTATATATAAATTGTGGCAGTGCGACTTTTCTCTTAATTTGCCATCATGACTATCTTAAATTTTAGCGCTACGTGACGTCACTGGAATCATATATTTTTTTTAGAATACACTCTAAGTTCAATGTCACCGTTACCGGAGCCGGCAATGCGGGCGCGGCTCTGCGTGACGTCGCTAGCGTAGAGGCCACAGATAACAATTAACGTCATTCCATATACGGCATCGAGCGTTCAATGTCGCCGTATCTTCCGTCAGCTCCCTCCTTGCTATTTGCATAATCAATCTCGGATTCCGGAAGTAACGCAGCGTAACATATAGGGGAAGGTCTCCAGCCCCTGGCGTGGTCTCGCGGTGCTTGAATGCAGTCGTAAGTGTTTTATATAGTAGATATTGAAGTAAAACTTCTTGTATGCACGCTTGATTTGGGGAGTAAGCTGGTGAATGCGTGACGAGAGCGTTACGAAAAGTGTGATCGGGCGAGGCGTACGGAAGTTCAGAGGGAGATATAAGTTAGTGAAGACACAAAGAGAGAGAGTTACGTTTCGTATATTACTGTAGGGACAAGAGAGAGAGAGATGCGAGTACACATTTTCTTTCTCTCTTTCTCTCATAGCCAGTTATGTTTCGTATATCTAAGACACAGTGCAAGCCTATTGTCTGTATCACACTGTAGGAGCAAGAGAGAGCAGTGCGCACGCACATTTTCTTTCTCTCTTCCTTTCATACCCAGTGCATGAAATATATATATATATATATATATATATATATATGCTTGTTTGGTAGCGTTACGCGAACGGTGATTTTTTAATTATTTTGTAATTTCATTTCGTTCTTGAACAATTTTATAAATTATTATTTTGTTCAATACATTAAATATTTTACTTTTAAAGTGAATACAATTGTAAATTCATTTTAAAGTTCATATTTTGTGAATTTGAAGTTTTACTTCAGTCGTGTGGTCTAAAGCACACTCGTTTTTTTAAAATAATTAAATATTAATCATTATCATATAATGATAATTATCATAATGAATAACCCAAATCCAATAATGAATAAAAAATAAAATATCGTATAGCTGGCACCCGCTCTATAGTTGGATGCTTAAGATCTGGAAATTTAGCAGAGCAGAGCAGAGATTAAGTACTTGACATAGCCCGTATTTGGTCTTTAAATTTTAGCGAAATTTGAGTAAAATGTAATAATAATAGCAATATAATAAATATTAAATTTAAATTAATGCATTAATTATTAATATTATAATTAAAAAATTAATAAATAGTTTATAACTGACAAACCATGAACATCAATTGACCGGATATAACTCTAGCCATAATACTACGTTCGTAGCTAATACATATCTCAATATGTAATACCGAGAATTTAAAAAAAAAACACAGCGAAACAATTTTAAAATACCTTTCTTTCAAAAAAAAAACAAAGTCTCTCTATAACGTTATAAATCGGTATATATAGAGCTCCAAAAATCAATAGTATTGAGCACATAGCTCGTCATTTCCTCAAAAACTCCTCTGAACAAACACAATAGCAGGAAACCGAAGATTTAGCAGTTAGTTCCGTACCATACCTGCTGGCATACCCGACGAAAAATCTGTACATTAATAAAACGGTGACATAGTGAGTCTTGTAAAATATTTTAAAAATATTGATTGATTTAGCGTTTAGAATGATAATAGAAGCGAGAAAACCTGTTTTTAGAATTTTGTTTGTCTGTCTGTTAATTTGTTCTTCAATCATGCGAAATTTACTGAGTGGATTTTGATGAAATTTGGTATGGTAATATTGTATACTCTCAAGTAACATATAAGATAAATAAAAGCTAGAACATAGAAAATTTTTATCTGAATATTGCATATTCTTAAAACAAGCCTGACTTGGTGCCTATTACGATATCTGTACTGCCAACGCCATCTATTAGGGTTTTAGTAAATTTTATGCGCATAGATGTTGTAAAAATAAATAAAAAAGAAAAAATAGAACAATAGTGATGATAATAATAATAATAATAAAAGATTCAATAGTACAGTTGTATCAGCCGTGGGGCACGGTACGTCGATGTTGTGGGTTCAACTCCCACGGACCGATCGACTTTTTCTTTATTTAGTCCTAAATAGTGGTTACTACACTGATGTGATCTTTAAATATAACTTTTCTATAAAACATTATCAAAATAAATTTACAGCTAACGCCACCTATTAGCGGTATTTGTAGGTTTTACGCTCATGGAAAATCAATGTGTTGATTTTTATGATCTATGTGTTGATTTTTTAAACAAATCTATGCTGTATTGATATTTATTTATTTATTATCTTTTATGTATAGTACATATGGCGGACTTATTGCTACATGAGCAATCTCTTCCAGTCAACCATAACAATATGTATTGAAATTTAGTTGGTAGACTGTAAGAGATTTTACAATGAAAATTCTTTATCGCACATTAAACAAAAAAAAATACAAAAGTATAAGTTAAACAAACTATGACATGATTTGGGATGGGAAAGACAGGGAAAGACTAGGGCATAAAGGAAAAGGTTTCAGGAGAGGCAGGACTTTTTCACTCGATCTTTGAAAATATTTAGGGACGTGATTTTCCTGATGTCAGGGATCCAAGTGATTCCAAATTTTTGGGAATAAGTAGTAGTATTTTTAGGAATAAGTAGGGTGAGTGAACTTTCAGATCGTAGCCCAAAGCCGTGAACAGATTAAGATAAATTGGGCTATGAAGATTTTTTTAAGATATTAAAAAGAAGTGTAAGTATGTGAAGTTGGCGTCGATCATGGATCTTTTTTGAGAAGTGACCTGTGATCATATTTTCTGAGGCCGAAGATATACCGGATGCATAAATTTTGAAGACGTTCCAACTTGTACAAATATTCTTCAGTAAGATCAGGATAACACACGTCTCCATAATCAATTAGTGGCAATAAGAGTGTTTGACAAAGTTAGATTTTCCTTTTAGTCGGTGGAAAATTTTTATCCGTCCATCTTTCATCCATTGTTTATATTTTTAGGTATGACGATTATTTTAAACAATAATCATCGAATTTGTTTACCTTTAATATCTGTCATAGGTTAAGTAACAATATTTTACGGTAAATTGCATTGTTAGCAAATAAATATTGGTAATATTGACCTAATAACTTTTCTTATTCCGAATTCCACGCGTACGAAGTCTTGGGCACAGCTAATACTTAATGGTATTAATACGACACAGAACTTCAATTCTTAATAAGTTAGAAAAATAAAACAACCCAAATTATTTATATTGTTATACCCAACACGTACAATGTGAAGAGCATGTACAGCAATTCAGATGTTAGGCGAAGTATATTTGGCATGTGAAAAAAGTTAGGATTGTGTCGATAGTTCTAACTAGGACCGGAATTATACGTAAACTCAAAACGTCTGTTAACAATAAGACTTTAAACCTAGTTCCTAGTACATATATGGAAAATCAGAAAGTAAATAATGTCAACGACAGCAAGATCTTAGTATGGACTGAGTCTATCTAGCTATTTGGTTCAAAAAATCGGTTGCTGGTATTAGAATATATTGCCCAATACGATGAGTTTAATGTTGGTAATAATTGTAATAATAACAAAACCAGTCGTTCTTTTATTTCTTTATTATTTCAAAAAATAAAAATATATTTATTTGTCTTTTTTAATTAATCTTTTTTACAGTATGCCCTTATTTTTTATTTATAGATATTCTAGCTGTTTTGTCGAAATCAGAAATATGATATAAAACTTATTTAAAAGAACTTTCAGTGTGTGTGAACTTTTGGTGTATACTTTTGTTTCTTTTTTTTAAGGTGACGTCGAAATACTCTATTAAGTTAATTTTATATATCTATTACAACTTCCTAGCGTGCACGTACAGCGTGGGAATAATTTTCCTAAAGAAATTGTATAGTCATAAAAACTAAATTATACGATGAAAAATTTAAAAAATACGTAAATTCTTACCTGAAATATCAGCAAAAAAGAAATATATAAAGAGCCACCTGACGACATCCTTATAAATGGCTATGAAAACCTTAGCAATAGTTATGGAAAAACTTCTGAAGGAATCTCTTCGCTTGCTTTATATAACAATTTACTTGTTAAAAAAATATTATTCCACTCTATCGTGTTTAAACATACTTTTGCTTTGAATTTGTATAACTACATAAAAAAACATAAACTTAAAAGTCGATAATTCCGGTTTATGTGCCAATATATACTAGTCGACATGAACCTTTCGGTAGCGCAATTTAACATACTATGTATGCGAGTATATATATATATATATATATATATGTATGTGTGTGTGTATGTATACAGACACACGGTGCCCAAGTGTAAGCGTCGAACAAAGAAACACGTTAATCCTTAACTGGAAAATAGTTGATTGTCTTTTTCGTACACACGATACTTGCGCACATTGTTCAACACCGCTCAGGGGAATAACCCGCAAACAGCTGCGGACACATCGCCACTGCGGGTAAACACTGGACTCGAGGCAAGTAATGGATGTGTTAAAAAGAGTTATGTGTAATATTTTTTTTGCATTAAATTAGAAAAGGGCGTGTTTTACGTTTTATTTCAACGACAATTTATTCCTTTATAGCCAACGAATAGTTTCTTTTTTTCTTTGTCCGACAAAAAAAAGAAAATATATATACATATATATATATATATATATATATATATATATATATATATATATATATATATATATATATATATATGTATGTATAAATGTTGTGAGTACATTAAAGGGTCGTGATTTATTCACGTGCTTGGTTTGAATATTTTTTGTACTAGTATAGTGAGTCAATAAATCACCTCGAACAAATATCGGAGGTTCGACGGCCTTCTTTCTGTTCGACGTCCTTCAGACAACCCCGTCATCCTGGTTGACTTTCAGTATGTGCCTCGTTCAACTACAATGCAATAGGTAGCAGTGCTATTGCATAAAATAATGAGTTTTAGACAATACTCGTTTTATTTATGATGTATTGCATAATATTTGCGTTCTTGTTTACGGAGAAGATGCTTGTGCGAATTATTTAAATTCCAAAAAGATTAATATAAGATTGATGTCTATCTACAGCTAGAATAGACAGCTAGAATATCTATAAATAAAAAATAAGGGCATACTGTAAAAAAGATCAATTAAAATAGACAAATAAATATATTTTTATTTTTTGAAATAATAAAGAAATAAAAGAACGACTGGTTTTGTTATTTTTATAATTATTACTAACATTAAACTAATCGTATTGGGCAATATTTTCTAATACCAGCTACCGAACCAAATAGTCAGATAGACTCAGTCATTAATCTTATATTAATCTTTTTGGAATTTAAATGATTCATCTTTAAATAATTAATATCGATTCCATTTTCCTGGAATTTCTAATCGCATTAATACGATGAATTGCGAACATGATCAGATATTAATATTGCATTAACGTTAGATTGCATATTTTTACTGAATATTGTGTCAATTTTTCATTGTCGATACGTACATTTTTACTGAATATTGTGTCAATTTTTCATTGTCGATACATATATTTTTACTGAATATTGTGTCAATTTTTCATTGTCGATACGTATATTTTTACTGAATATTGTGTCAATTTTTCATTGTCGATACGTATATTTTTACTGAATATTGTGTTAATTTTTCATTGTCGATACGTATATTTTTACTGAATATTGTGTCAATTTCTCATTGTCGATATTAAAATAACAAAGTAATATATATATTAAAATTACTATATACATATGGATTGTTTGATTAAATAACAAGTTAGCTATAAGTAGGTATTCATATATAGACTTGGACCTGATAAAATTCGCACTGAGGTTTATTTTTCAATGTTTTGCCATCTAAAAAATTAAGGCTCTGTTATAAATAATGTTCAAGATTGAATGTTACTTGAATTACTACCATTATTAAGTAAAAGTGATAGTTATATGGAATAGTAGGTAGTGTTGAATGTGATAATATGAACGCTCAGATATTATATGGAAAAAGTGATAATTTTTAGGACTAACCAATTGGATAAGTATAATATTGTATACATTTTCTCAATTTTACCAAGTTGGCATAAATTAAGTTACATAACACCACGTAAATGATTTCCTTTAGTTTGCGAGTGAATTTTAGAAACCAAGGACGGTTTTATACTTAATATTCTTGATAATGAAAAAATATTTTAGGCAATATTAATTAAACGGTTAAAAATAATATAAGGGAGTATTCAATAAACGGCAAAAAATAATATTAATAAAAAAAATAGCTTAATACAAATACTGTATACGCTTAAACGTTTACATATGACTTCTACGCCTACTAACAGGTATTATTATACCAGTCGTTGTGTATAATGATAGATAACTTTGAATCTGACTACTAATCTAATGTCTCTATAAAAACAGCGGAAGGACAAACATTTAAGAATTCTACAAATATTTTTATACTAAATTTTGCCTGCTATTACTTTCGCTTAGCCCTAAAATATATGGATAGGTTTTGATAGTGCGAGTTGAATTATATGTAGCGCCATCTTTTAGAGGTAGTTGGAAACGGTATTTTAAAATCAATATAGACGATACTAGGAACCTCATTAAAATACATCCAACAATTTTACGTAATGCATGTACAAACAAGTAAACAAGACGACAATTCGAAAAACTTCCCATTTCTTTTCTACTCTTTAGTTGTAGTGTTTTCAACTAATTTCTTTAAAAATAGCTTTAATGTTTAGTCCTTTTTACCTTCTTAGTTCTAACTTGAAAATTGGCGTAGTAATAAAATATATATATCCGCATAATAGCTAAAACTCAAAAATATTACTTTGGAAGTTTTACGAAGAGCAAATTAAGTACTTGATTTTTTTTAATCCCATATATATAGAGCGAGGTGTCGTTTGAAAAGGCCGGTTATAACGGTCTCAAACAATTTTTTTCGTAATGTTATGTATTATGTCTTAAAGATGTATTGAGAAATGCGCGAAAAAATATGCCCTCACCCCCTTATTTCCGAAAATACTCAACAAAAAGTTACGAAAAAAATATGGGTTTCGAGAAGCCTACACAAAGGTTGTAGAAAAATTATAGCAATGATTCTAGATTATTATAGATATACTAATATTATAGCTATACTATTATCAATATTATGGATATACTAAGCGATACTTTTCCATTTTTCTATTTTCATAGCCGATTTTCTCAGAAATCATGCGACGTAGTAAATTGAAAATGGACATAGTAATATATCTTATTAATCCGTGTATTTTACACATTTTTCATAATCAACTTTTTGTTATATGGATATATTTTTTAAAAATATCGTATAATTATGAAAGAGGAAGTAAATAAAGGTCTTAAAAGTTAACATCATCATAAAAACAAAAAGGGTTAAATCTGAGTGTGAGATTATAAGAAAATAGCGATTATCTTAGATCTTATAATTTTGGAAACGTTTTCCATGTTTTTATGCCTGTTAGAGTTACAGTATATAATATGTTACATTTACGTTACAATACGTTACAATATATTTACAGTGTGAAAAATGAAAATTTGTAAATATTTTATTATTGTACGCTCAAATATTTATAAGTTTCACTTTTTTATATTATATTAAATGTCGTCACCGTGATGCACTGGGTTGATCACAGGTTTACATCCTTAATCGGTGCGGCGCACCGCTGCTTCCTGGGTTCGGTTCGCGGTTTCTCGTTGAATGGGACTGAGCTAATCTTCTGTTTGGCTGTGAGAGATTGCTATCGTAGCAATAAATTTGCCACGTGTATAAATTGTGTACATTATTATCTGGAAACGAATAAATAAATGTATAGGTGAGAAGACTACTGAATGTGTTATGGCGAAAGTAGGTTCTATTGCCTTGATGCACTGAAACAAATTCAAATGAATGAGGTTATGGATCCTATCGAGAATAGACAAGTATTTTTTCAATTTCGTTGACTCTAATTTAGCATGTTGACCACTCAGTTACACCAGACCGCGCGGAAATCCACTAAAGAGATGGATAAATGACATTTAGACTAGATTGCAGGCCATAGTTATATATTCAAAGCCCGGAACCGCTAAAAATGGAGGAAACTGGAGGAAGCTCTAAATTCAACACTGGAAGGTCTAAATTCAATAAATAGCAAGCCGTTATGGTGAATGACTCTAATTTAAATACAAATTTGAAACTTAAATATATCCGCCTCTAGAGCGAGTGACAATCATTTTAGGTTATGTAAATCCAATTACACGCTACCGTCATCAGCTGTGTTGAGTATGTTTCATGTTCCTTCCTCACGTGCCTACTCCGTTGAGTTATTATTACCTTTAAACCACAACGATAATCGACCCGATAATAGTTTGATTCTCTCCATCGTTTAGCTACATAAAGGTTATCTTGTAATATTATCAAAGTTTAACCAAAAAACCTAAACACAACGGCAAAAACTGGCCTCCCCAAGTTAGCAGACTGAATATGAACCCCCAATACACATACAACATTTTACGTACACAAAGCCTCTGCTAAGCTTTTCACGTGCCAACATAAAGCGGAAGACAAAAAACCTCCGCCCCTCACCCCGCCCGAGACCTACGTCACGGCCGGCGCGCCGTCCGATAACATCGAGGAAACCTCGACCTTCGGCTGGAAAATATGACAGCGTGCGAGCGTGAGGGCGCACCGCGCGAAAGGGACGCTGCGCTTTATGACGTCATAGCTATACGCTATGACGCTTGAAACTGTCGGCAGCGTAAGGGAAGTTGAGGATTTAGATTAAAGGGGTGGGGAGTATCATTTAATGACCTATTAGGCAGGGTATATGACCGAGATTCATCGTTTTATTATGGCGCTGGTGGCTCGGAGCCGGAACTTGAGCAGAAGTGTGCGGGAATACGTATTGTGCGAATATTATGGCTATGATATGTTGATTATTTTGATGTTCGCTTTGGCATCTACTCAACTCATAAACGTTTGAGGAGATAGTTCGTTCGTTGATCTTATTTTAACACTACGCCGTCCGGGTGACATCATGTTGATGTTGTACGTGAAAACTATCAGACGAATGCCGATGATATCGCATAATTTACATATATTATTATTATCCCGAAGCTTTCTCGAAAATAGATGGACAGGGTTAAAAAGAATAGAGACGTATTTAAGAGATTCTATATTATTAGAACGTTTTACGACTTCTCGATAAATGCCGGCGACAAGTGATGTGATAACGTCTACACGACGCCAGACAGAAAACTACCATCATAGTGTTATAGATATTTTTCGCAACACTAATACATTGATGTTTGAAAAAGAAAGTTAAATATGCTAGCAAAACTAACATCTCCCACTTCACAATAAAATCATTTTGAATAATTAAAACTTTGTTCGATTACAACCGATTTTGACGAAATTTACACTTGAAAACTTAATATTTAATTTAAAAACTGAGGTATACATCATTAAGCTTTATCAACTAAGGACCGAGTAGGAAAATAAAATCGATTTAAAACATTAAAACTTTGTCCCATCATCACGCGAAAGCTATTGAAAGCGTTTTAATGAAATTTACACTTGAAAACTTAAGATTTACTTTAAAAACTGAGGTATGCATCATTAAGCTTTATCAACTTGGGTCTGAGTGGGAAAATAAAATCGTTTTAAAACATTAAAGTTTTGTCCCATCATCACGCAGAAACTACTAAAAGCGTTTTAATGAAATTTACACTTGAAAACTTAAGATTTAATTTAAAAATTGATTTATGCATTATTATGCTTTATCAATTAGGGACTGAGTAGGAAAATAAAATCGATTTAAAACCTTAAAATTTTGTCCCGTCATCACGCAAAAACTACTGAAAGCGTTTTAATGAAATTTACACTTGAAAACTTAAGATTTAATTTAAAAATTGATTTATGCTTTATTATGCTTTATCAATTAGGGACTGAGTAGGAAAATAAAATCGATTTAAAACATTAAAATTTTGTCCCGTCATCACGCGGAAACCACTAAAAGCGTTTTAATGAAATTTGCACTTGAAAACTTAAGATTTAATTTAAAAATTGATTTATGCATTATTATGCTTTATCAATTAGGGACTGAGTAGGAAAATAAAATCGATTTAAAATATTAAAATTTTGTCCCGTCATCACGCGAAAACTACTGAAAGCGTTTTAATGAAATTTACATTTGAAAACTTAAGATTTAATTTAAAAACTGAGGTATGCTTCATTATGTTTTATTAACTATGGATTGAGTAGAAAAATAAAATCAATTTAAAAGATTAAAATGTTGTCCCATTATCACACAAAAAGTACCCAATAAATTTTGACAAAATTTACCGTCTAAAATTTAAAGTAAAACTTAAAAACCTAGTTAATTATAGATCTTTATGCTATATCAACTGGAGTATGAATCAATATAATAAAATCAGCTTAAAGCTTTAAAATTATGTTTGGTAATCAAATAAAAACTATTAAACGAAATTTTACCAAGTTATCACTATTTGAAAGCTTAAGATCCATTTATTCATAAAATCGGAGATATAAATAATATCTTTGATTTTATGAATATATATCAATTATAAAATTATGTATATATATATGTATATATATATATATATATATGTATATATATTAATGTTAAAATATACAATAAGTCTAGACGATTTACAAAGTGTATGATTTACAAAAACCTATTGTCACTATTAGGTATAACTCTACAACTAAACATTCGCTACGAATTAAGCACCCAAGCTTAGCTTTTTGTTGGAAAGTGCTTAGATTGCTGCGTGCTCACCGAAAGTGCTAGTAGTAGTAGAGTAGTAAATGAGCTGAGTCGTTTACCTAATAATTTATTAATGCCTTTGAAATGAAAGGAATATAAGAACTTGATATATGGGGTTTCCTAAATATTTTTTGGGTTACTTATTCAAAGGGGTTGAAAGGGATCTTATTGTCGTAACGACACTGCCCTCAGAGATTTCTACTTTTTGAAAGGAATAAGTTACAGACTTAAATTTTAACCATATTATGTAAGTTTAAAGACTTAACTCATATTAAATAATTTTAAACAGTTTTGATTAAACCAGAAACGGTAAATAGTCTTTAAAATTATTTGAAATTTTATTTTTAAGGGACTTCCATACACAAAAACTAGCTAATCGTAATAGGTGTTACTAGAAGAGTTCCATGAGTGGAGTACAAAAGTTTTTCAATATTTTCTTTCCTTAAAAGTAACGATTTTCTTTTATTGACAGATAAAACGTTTATTTATGTCATTTTTTACACAAATTTGATTTTTTCTATCAATTGACCAATTTATCTATCCAGAATAAAAACATTCACCTAGAACACTATGCTAGGATACCGTTAAAAAATTAACAGAAACAAGAGATATTCTAAATATCAGATTTTGAATTTAATTTTTGACGTCATGTAAAAAAAGTTATATATACTTTTGCTTGACGCGCGGTTGCGATCGAATCAAACAAAAATAGTTAAAATTACAAATGTTTTCTGTAGAGAGAACGATCGCCATACAATCGAAAATAAAGATAAATACAAAAATTATTCACAATTCAAACAACCCGAAACAAATCGGACCACGCTTTTCGCTTTCACGGGGAACTCGTTTCGTACTATGAGTCTTATGACACAGGCATAAGAATTAAGAATTTTTACTACTTTCCTGTAATTAAGAAATAAAATAAATTTATCCCCCCCATAAATTTATTTATCACATATCGATGTGGTAACGTATATTGACTTAGCGAATTCTTGATGAAAATATGTCCTGTTTGAAAATACAAATCACTTAAAACTATTCCTGTAACTAAACTACTGAATTTCGTTTATTGATTTTTGGTGTACGGTTGAGAAATATCATCTAGTATATGAGGATTCATTTAATGTCAAACAGTCAAATCCACATTGTATATATATATATATATATATATATATATATATATATATATATATATATATATATTTCCACACACACACATATATGTATATGCGTATGTAAACATACGTGAATTCTACTAATATTTCTTATTTCCCTAAAGCATTTTATGTTTTTGCGAGAGCAGTATTCGCATGCGATGCTCAGTATGTGAAAAATTTACCTTTCTATACAACCGTTATCAAAAAGAGACATTTTAAGATTTATTTTGTTTCGTTTCGTCTTAATTTGTTTTATTTATTTTATTCATATGACAAATTCCTTTCCTATTATGACATAACTGCATAATATTAATAATATGCAAACAATAGAAAATGAAAAAGATATTTCCTTCTGAAAAGCCCAAGTACAGCGAACACAATACTGTGTTCGCTCTACTTGGGTTTAAATTTATGGTTTACAAAAATTTAGTTATTTTTTTAAATAATATTTTTGATAAATCAGTCGATAATTAACATATTTCTAAGTGATGAGATTCTAGATTCAAATAATAGATAGATTAATTAAATTATAGTAATGAAACAATGTATTACACGTGAAGAAAAACTGAAAGAAAAACTCGGAGGCGCGGAAATTTATAAAAACAATAAACGTGTTTTATTATAGTCGTTCTATATTACACTTTATCTTTTATTCAACTATATACCAATCTCCTGGTTTTACTATAAATACCAGTTAGCCCTTATGTGAGGCTTTCATAAAATCCAATAAAATTTCATCCAATAAAAACACAACTAGACCTCTGCTATACTTGGTTCGTTTACAGGCCAAACTTACTAGGTCAGTATATGTGAACCGGTATATTCTGGCGGCATAACGACCCGCCAAACAAATCCCACTCGTGGGGCTATTTATTATTCAGATAGACCAACTACCGGACGAGTATCATTGACCACCGCTATTTCAGTCGGATTTTCTGTTATTTGACAAATGTTAATGTCCCAATAGTAACAATGAACCTAATGTGTGTAAAGATGGCGCTTAGTGATAATTATTGTAGGGGTGTGCGAATAAAATTCTATTCTAGTCGAATCGAGTAAATAATTTGGTTCGAAAACCGATTTGAGTACTCGAATATTCGGATTATCAGAGATTTAAATATATAGCTCAAATTTTTTTTTCGAATTTTAAAGTAATTAGTCATATTTTGAATTTTAAAGTAATTAGAATATTCCAAATACTCGAATAATTCGATTCTTCACACACATCGAATAATTCAAAATATTCGAATAGGTTTATTTTTTATTAATGTTATACTTTATAAACATTGTTATTTATACATAGAACGTATCATTGTCAATCATTATTGACAATGGTACATAATGTTTTAAAAAAATTACATTATTTATCGATTCAAAAGGTTTCTTGGAAAGTATGTAATGGATGCGACAGTGTATAATGACTAGGTAATATCAGATTGAGTAAACAAAATAAACAAATTGTCCGTTATTCGAATTTCGAATCTAATTATTCAAATAATTGAATGATTCGATTATCTGAATAAGTCAAATTCGAATATTGGAATGATTCGAATACTCAAATATTCGAATGATTTTAATATGGAATTTTTGAATTTTTCGAATAATTTAAATATTCGAATAATTTGAATAGTCGAATGTTCGATTCGATTCGAAATGAATTAATCTAATTTCGAATTATTTGCACGTCCCTAAATTATAATCGTAATTTAATTCAGTCAGTGTTCTGTTTCCTCCCTCAGTTACGGTACATCGTACGGAGTACGTCATGTGATAAATGTGTAACGGCGTTTGACGTAAATAAATGAATACGTGGTTGATTATGCAATGAAGCGAGTTACCATACCCATTTTAAAATAATTATGGGGCTATGGGCCATTACGGCATATATATATATACTAACTTAATATTTATCTTGTAGCAATTTCATTAGTCTTATTAAAGAAAAGAAAAATCCATATCTCAATATTATGTTTATGGTATTATATGATAATATTTAAATATTTTGTATTGTTTATGCAATTGGACGTGACGATGTCCAGTGTATTTTTAAAGTTATGATGTTTTTGTCTTATTACTTTTAATGTATTCAACAAGTAGACATATATATTACTTATATGGATCAAAACAACATTCTGCCGTAATATCCATGAAACTTAAAAAAAAATGTGCCTTAATAAACGATATTTTTTTACATTTCTGTTGAGAAGAATCATAGTTGAATGTATGAATCTTTTTGTATTGTTTATATAATTGGATGTGACGATGTTCAGTGTATTTTTAAAGTTATGATTTTTCTGTCTTATTAATTTTAAACTATTCAAAAAGTAGACTTTAAATGTAGGTTTTTTATTGTAAGACATATTTTTTTAAATTTCATGTGTTTTATACATTCTTTTGTAAAACATATGAAATTAATAAAAATGTGCCTTAGATGAAACGAAATACGTGAGCGGGTTAAATTGAGGAAAGACTAAACGCCTATCATAATTGGTCACACTAGATTTTCATTGAAACGGCTGAAGCTACTTGTATAATATTTAGAGTATTTGTAGAGTTTGTCTGTTGTTAATAATTTTTGTAACGAGATGTTGAAATTTAATTAGGAACTGAATCTTATGTAGTCAAAAGTTACCCAGAATTTCTCTAAAATTTTAACGTGTTCATCAAATGAAAGCTGGTAATATGTTTGTGCCAATTAAATAAGAAGCTGTGTTCTAAAACCTGCGTGACAATATTTACCACTCATCTTTTCCTTATATTTGAAACACTTGGGAAAACCATTCGCTTTAAGCTTGAAAGAGTGTTCCTACTTTTTTCGTAAATATTATATACAAGTTTGCAAAATTAATTAAAACAATTAAAATTAAAGGGAACAGTCGATGCACGAATCTAACAAGTACTTGGGCGGTTTTATTTTGAAGTCGGTTAAAGGAAGACATAAGCGCATCGAAACACTTATCACAACACAATAACAAAATGTTCCGGTACAACGGATCACATGACACAGATGTTTATAGACCCATTCTTCTGTTCTGCCAAAGGAAAAACGTAATGGTTCCGCGGGTGAACGCGCTCAACGAAGATAATTAAGTCGCGCAATCCGGGCTAAGCCGGAAATTTGATCGACTCATTCGCGTCCGCCGGAAACTGCGTGTAACTGTACTCGGGTTCCTGCAATAAGTACAATTACAATGAATGAGAATTGGCACAGTCGGTTTGGTATGAATGCTTAGTCTTTTTAGTATGTATAGTCGGTTTGTTAGCAAAGATCGACCTCACATCTAGTGAACCGTTAGACTTTGTGCGGTACTGACTGTCACTCTGTAAAAATTATTACTGTTAACTATACGTTCTAGAAGCGATATCAACATAATAATAAAAATGAATACATAAGTTCATCACAAACAATTTACACACGAACAAATCACAATTTACATGACACCGCGAGGTGATTCAACAGTGAAAACCATGCAAAAGTAGGGTTTATTAATTCCGATGCAATTGGGTTCTGGATATAATTAATATTAGGTATGAAAAACTATAATCTACGAGAATCATCAGAACACAAAATATTTCATTTTACCGATTGAAATATATCATTTTATAAAGGAAACCGGCAAAGGTCCATATAGTGTTGGGCCCAGGTGTTATAAAAATAAAAATGACACTGTTATATAGAGAAAATGAAAAAAATAAGCTCCTTAAAAGTTGTATCAAAATCGTCAATCAGACAAAAGAGAAATCTTGTAATTTCTATGAGACTCTTTGAACTAGCGAGATAAAACAAAGTGCAGATTGTGTCTAGTTACATCCTCCATCCACAGATGTACCATATTAATCCATGATGCTTACAGGCATGACAGGGTCGTTGAAAAAAGTTACGTAAATCTCGATAGGAGGGAAGACATTAATTTTGACAACAACAGAACCATTGTCAATGTTTGTTAACAGTTTATTTTTAATTAAATTAGGCAATAGCTACACGTTAAAGAAAGCAAGAGGCATTGGTTATTTTTTGTAATCCTTTCTAAAAAGTTATTATGTAATCTGTTATTTTTTTTTGCTATTTTTATTTCCAATTAATAATTCCTTACATTTTAAAAATATAATATATGCGCATTTGTGCACATAGCTTTTTGTTCATATTATGGTTACAAATTTTAATTTAATTTTTTCCTCTTTCCTGATTGTCAATTACTGAATTGTTTGGTAAAATATAATAATGTATATTCTAAAAAATACCAGTTTTTTAAAAAACTATGTTTATCTCTATAATATCTGAGCCCATTTATGCCGGTCTCCTTTGTAAGTAAAGTATATCTTCTTAATCCCAAAGATGAGAAACCTCACTTGTTCATGAGGAAATTAGAAATAAATAAAGAGAAAATGTCGAAGGAAAGTCGTTCGGACTCTTTGTAATTAAATTTCAATTAGTCTCTCGTATGGGCTCTAATTATTGAGCTGGCTTTTAAACATCTCTACACGTACAATCCGACATTTGTTTTTTTATATATTTATAAGAAAAGTACAATCTGAAGATAACAATGGGATATATTATTAATAATTGTCACAATCATAAATTTTTACAGAACGATACACAATAACTTTGAGCTAACTGTTAAAAAAATTTACCTAAAACTGGTTTTGCTGATTACTTTTTACACATAAGTGCATCGATATGATATACAGGATATCGTAGAATTAAATTAGTTTAATAAAAATACCTAAAAAATAGAAAAAATATCAGGCAAAAAATCTAAAACGGTGAATAGGCATTGAACAATTATCACGTCTCCCGATTTGGTAATAGTTATCGATTAGATCAATCTATGACAGTTCGTGATATTAAAAAATGTAACCCCAATTTTGTCTACTAAAAACAACTAGACCGAGGTGTAGATCGATTATCATGTTTGTCTATTCTTGTCAGTCTTACGAACTATAACAGTCTGACTGATCTCAATACTGATTTAAAGGGTAAGCAATTCAAAGGGCACGTGTATCTGACTCCTAGCTGCGTTATGATAATTTAATATAATCTTTGATACATAATTATATTGGTTCAAAGATTTAAACGCTGTATCAAGCTATGTACCTACATACACGCAAAAGCACACGTCTATTTTGTTAATTTTCCTTTTTCAAAATCGAAATGATTAAAGATTGAATTCATTTACGCCTGAAGGAAAGTGAAAAGCTCTATACTTGGTAAAATGCCAACGCCTCTCATGAATATTGCTCATAAGTGAAATGAGTTTTGATTTCAAAAGAGCTCAAGAGAAAATCTGCAAAGTTATTACACAATGTTACAAATAGAAGAGCTTCTATCTTCGATCGGCTAGATTTAAAAGCCAGCAAGGCTTTGAAATGTAGCTTCAAAGTAAAAGCTTTTTATTTTGGACTACGACCTGTAGCCTTTTATATACGCCCCTCATTATTTTAAGTGTTACACATTCAAAATAGCATAATACCTTCACTGAATAAGTAGAAATCATTTTTAAGATTGATGTAACAGAAATTTAACTTATATTTTTTTTTCAATTTTAAGAAGATAAGGCTTTTAAGTGACTGCTCGAGGAAAGAGGCGAAATTTTCAATGTAATTTATATGTATTAATGTAGGTATACTTATTAAGAACTCTAACAAATGCTACTAGATTATTTTTTTTTTCAAAATAATCATAATTATATATTCTCTTCGGACGATCTCGGATATGAGACGGGTTCAAAATCCAGAAAACTATTTTATGTGCTCTATTTATTTTTATTTTCTTTTTTTTATTTATTTTTACTTTGCTTTTTTTATTTTCTTTTTGTATTTAGGAAAATTAAGGTAATTATGTAAATTAAGGATCGCAAGGACGTGAATGTAATTAGAATCCTTATTTTTGAGTGTAGTAGGCGTATATACAAAGGCAATGAAAACTATTACCCACGTTTACGTGAAACTTGAAACAAAAAATGTTTTAAATTTTTTCGTATTCCAATGTGATAAATAAATGTTTTTTTGCTTACAAAATTTAGTTTGGAAATAGTTGAGAATGGTTCATTATACGTTTCGAATAGTGTATTTATTACTTATCATTTGTATTCAAAAAAATTTCCCCTTAGTCACAGTAAAAAATCTGTTAAATATAAGTAGAACTCGTACTAAAGGTGTCGTAAACATTTAGGTACTGTTAAACATTAAATGATTCACGTAAGGTTTCGTAAACATTTAGGTATTAGTAAACATTTAATGGCAATAATTCACCTAATGTACTCATTGTCATGATTTTTTAAACTTACGTGAAACTTGAAACAAAACATGTCTTAAATTTTTTCGTATTCTAATGTGCTAAATAAATTTTATTTTTACTTACAAACTTTAGTTTAGAAATAGTTCATTATACGTTTAGAATAGTTTATTTATTACTTATCATTTATATTCAAAAACTTTTCCTCTTATTCACAGGAAAAAATCTGTCAAATATAAGTAGAACTCGTACTAAAGGTGTCGTAAACATTTAGGTACTGTTAAACATTAAATGATTCACGTAAGGTTTCGTAAACATTTTGGTATTGTTAAATATTTAATGGTAAATAATATTTCTATTAAACTATTTAAAACGTTTTAATTTTTCGAAACGTAAGTATGTTGCCCGCTATCACCTTCTCGGGCGCATGTAAATAAGGAAATATAAATAAGAAATAATGTAATAAGGCATGTAAATAAGGAAATATAAATAAGGAATAATGTAATAAGGCATGTAAATAAGGAAATATAAATAAGGAATAATGTAATAAGGCATGTAAATAAGGAAATATAAATAAGAAATAATGTAATAAGGCATGTAAATAAGGAAATATAAATAAGAAAAAATGTAATAAGGCATGTAAATAAGGAAATATAAATAAGGAATAATGTAATAAGGCATGTAAATAAGTAGATATTGCCTACTATATGTTTCACAGGCACATATTAAAAAAGGTATAACTATATAGAATTATAAAAATCATTCATTTTTGAATTTTTCCCTCTCATTATGTTGACTTCCAAAATTGTAGGTCGATTGGAAGCAACCTGTAGGTTTTGATGATCAGTGAGTGAGACTATGGTAAAAATTTAAAAAAAAATGCTTATATGTAAATAATATGACACTTCACATATCTGTTGCGTGAATCAAAACAATTATAATTTTTACAACAATATAAAGCTATTGGCCTCAGTAAGAGTATATGATATTAATTTGATATTCAAGCCGTTTTTTTAGAAAAATTGCTTTGACAGACACACGAATGATCGAACGGAGAACCAAGTATAAGTTTCCGTTGTTTTTTTTTCATTTTGAGGGACGGAACCTTTAAAATGGTTGATATCATTCATTTATTTAGAATTATGTGTTGAATCTAAAGCAAAATTCTTCATACAAATAGCTAGACTCCCACGATATATTATTTAAATTCTCACTATAATAATCGAAAAGACGCACGGCATATTCCAATTAATAAATTCTTTATCTTAATCTGACAACCGGAAATATAAAAAAAGCAATTTCTTATTATCATAAATGATGCTTTGATAGGTCTGTCTAGTTTCTTATCGATAATAACGTCATATCGATCATGCCGCTCCGATGACGTCAATTTTCGTTATATACATGTTTAATCAGGTTAATATCTAAACGAGCAATAGTAGTCAAGCTAGTTTGCCATTATATTTGTGAGTCATTATGTGAAGTATATGAAGTACCTTTACAAGTAACAAATAATACTGAGGACTATTTTATGGGTCAGAGATAAAATGTGATTACTCAATGGTTTCGTGATGGACGAAATATAAAATTAGGTCAGTAGTCTGCATTTTCGTATGAAAAAAGAACGCCATTATCTCAGTAATTCATTTTATGCAGACTATTATTGATCAATGAAGGATTCTAGTTCATCGTAATCAATATAATATCAAAGGAAATTCTTATAAAAACGAAGTTAAGCGGTTTACGCGAGCCAGCGAATCAACTTTCACGCTTCGTCGTATACGAACAAACATTAGAGCGAACGAAGGCTTAGCGACAAAAACAATAAAACAAATATCTAGGTACCACTAAACTACCGGTACTCACAATCACTTTACGAAGGGATACGTCGCGATTAAGCGGACAATGCACAGAAATAAAATACGTATTTATTCACAATTAAATGAAACTACGTGATGTAGTATTATTTCTACTTTATTTACTTTCTTTACCACGACCTAGGTTTCGTTGTATTACAACATCTTCAGGTTGGCTGTTAGCAAAGATCTTTGCGTAGTGAAAGTAGAAATAATACTACATCGCGTAGTTTCATTTCATTGTGAATAATGAATTTCTACAAAATTAACGCCAAATATATTTAATAAGTATTTATTAATAAACCGAAAACAACTTTCTTGTACGCAGTCATTTTGTAACCTCACAACCTCTTTCGTGTAATGATCATAAATAATTTTGAATGGAAACCAGATATATATATATATATATATATATATATATATATATATATATATATATACATACATATCTGGTTTCCATTCAAAATTATTTATGATTTAACTCCAATAATTTTTGCGTACGGGTATACAAATGTGAAATACACTCTCCATTTCTTTAACAATGACATTTCCAACGAGTTACGTTTGTTGATATATCCAATTGCCAAAGACTATGCTTGCCAAATGTAAACAATAGAGAAATTATTAACAAGAATATTTGTACCCAATAAAATCGGATGAGTGACCGCGGGGATTTAATGAATGGAGGGCACGACATTTGCTTTTTTTAATTTTAATAAATTATTTACAAGTGTGTAATAGAAATCGAATGTTATATATATACATACATATATATATATATATATATATATATATATATATATATATATATATATATATATATATATTATAATTTTGGATCTAATAAGACGTAATATCGGCTTTTCACGTTTACATAAAACTGATAAATCACTTGGTGCCTCCGTTGTAACAGTATTGGAACATAATCTACAATTAACGCCAGCTTTGCAATTCGAAGACGTTAAAAAGTGGTTTGTTTAACATATTTACTTCCATTAATTAAAGCAGGTGAGATTGTATTTCAGCCAAGAGTTAATGACGAAAGAGCTATTATACAGGTTTTCGATATATCCTAAAATGACGATACCTATAGATTGACACACTACTATCATTTTTTATTTGCTCAAATTGTTTTGGCAAAACATTAGTTTTTTGTTATAATCTGTTGGTCTACGGCTTTTGTGGTACCTGTTGGTCGACGGCTTTTGTGGACCTTTTATCTGATCCATATGAGCGTCGGAACTTTTTTGGTTATTTAGCATTTGCTTATTGGCACAGACTAAAATATGTTTCAAGTTTCCTAAAATAATGTTACTATATTCGATTAGGTAACTATGGGATACAGTCAGATGGACAAACATAACAAAAACGTAAGGATAAATCTGGTTTCGGGAGTCGACATTTTAAAATAAATTTAATATTTTTTTAAAATATGAAAATATTTTAACTACAAAAAGTGACAGCGTATCAAAATTTATAACATTATTAATCCGTAGTCACGCCTCGTCCATAACACATTAACATGCGTAGAAGCACTGCGGCCGCACGCTTGGCCGATGACGTCAACGGCCGCCCGCCCTGCGTAGAGTACTGGCTACGACGTCATCGCTGCCGCTACGCCACTGATATATGGTCCGGCCATTCTGTTTTTTTGTAGAATTTACGCATTTTTATATTCGCTTTGGGCGGGTTAATACTCTCAAGATGCAACCCTCGTCGCGTGTCAAACCCTTTTTTATTTTTTCAGTGGAGAATAAAACATGAGACATGGACTGGAATTACTACTGGTTTAAGAGATCGTAGTCACTTGTGCGCCCATGAATTACTTTAACGCTTGTTGCATTTGTTCGCCTAGATTGGTAATGCTTTTCTACTCTACAAACAATTTATGATAACCAATAAGAGATTTTTATAAACGAGAATATTTTTATCAAGAAAATTATAGAAAAAGACGATAATGAGGTAGCAACAAATTATTACGCATACATTTTAGGTTTAAAAAATTGTGAGTAAGAAATAATATCATATCGTATTAATAGGTTTGTAAAATAGCGATCATTTCCGTAACTATGAATTACTCAGTTAAAAATATAGAACCATGTTTAACCTCAATGCCGCGAATGGCGATAAAAATTACTATTCTTTTATCCTAACGTTAAGAATAAAAATATTATAAATTCTTATTAATATGGGATGACGATAAAGCTTATCGTCACACTGAACAAAATTACTTAATTTTAGCGACCTTTTTAATAGGAGCATGTTATATATGCCCAAATTGTATATAAAATAAAATCAAACATCTATGTAGTAAACAACTCATATTGTAACTTAACAATTTAGGTAATGGTCGATAAACTAGTAACTACGAGGTTAATTTTAAAATACGCAATAATACAACATAGTTGCCGGATACGACCAATGGCAGTCGAATGCTATTAGGATGGGACGGAATGGCAGCTCTGAATCGTTCGTTGCAACGCTTATTAACTATTCAGTTGGGCGCACTCTGTACCTTTTAAACTATGTGAATAAATTTAGATACAGGCAATACAATTTGCGGTTTGTTTCTGATATAAATGAACGGTTACTACCGGATTAGGATCAGTAAGGGTGACCGCTCCTTGTAAATCATTTAGTTTGATGTGCAAATTTAGTTCGACTTGAAAATTCGAAACCCATCGTCTTTACGTAATTGAAACTTACTAGGAAAGAGAAATTGAGTTATTGTTTCGGAGCCAAGAGATATGAACTTGTTAACTGCGGTTTGCTGGCTTTCGAGTTCGAGTCGTAGCTTTGTATTTTGTACATATTCATTTAATTAATTAAATGTTACTTTGTCTAAATTATGCAATAAAATTAACTCAGTCTAAAAAAAGTTACGTGTTGTTTTAATTAGATTACGTGTTAAATAATGTTTTATAAATATGCAGGTAGCTTTGATAACACTTGACTTTACTCACTATAAAATCCTAAACATATCAATATTAGGGTGCTTTTGCAACGAAGAAAATTACAGTGTTCCAAATAATGCTATTAATAACATGTTATGTATTTCATTTGAATGTAATTTGATTATATTCAGCTACCTAGAATCAAAACGAATCGGAGAACAATTAATTTCTGCGCAGTATGGAACACAATCAAAGACCTATAAAATGACTCATTGTTTAAAAAAAAAATCTTGTCTATACTACTCTTTTTCACTTGTTTTCGATTATTTCGTAATTGAAAACAGTAATTATTTTAGATGTTTCCTGTTATTATGTTAATATTTGCTCTTCTTGTTTGGTTTTAATATACAAAAACATACGTTCATCCTTAAGTTCAAAATAATATGGTTACATGTGATGCAAATACCTTCAAAAATATGTACTTTTTAATGAGCAATATTATATATCCGACATTTTCGTTTATCCGTGACAACTTAAATAATTATTGTATTTTACAGTTTTGTGCTCGTTAACATTACTCATAATTCGCTAATGTTAATAAATTTGAATAAATAATACTTGTTACATCTTAATGTCCACCAATGGAAATCGTACTAACAATAAAAAAAACATAGTGCGTATCAGCTTCGACGTTCCACTGGAGTTTACTTTTTAATTACGATTGTATAAAAGAGGTAACACTGTATATAAATATAAATATCGACATCATCTATCGATATATCTCTTACCGTCAAGGCAGCGTTCATAAGAAACGCTTTCACTAGACTGTTTTTCGTTGACTTACGTTTCAAAACTGGTGTCCATGAATTTTTTTAACGGGATAATATACAAGCTATGTCCATCCTGAAGTTCCTTTCTAAATATTGGTGAAAGAATTTTTGAAATCGGATAAGTAGTTTAGGAGATTACCGCCTACTTGCAAACTTAAGAAATTTATTTTTTTAATAATATATGCAATTTTTTAACGAGATAATTTACAACCTATGTCCATACTGAAGGTCCTTCCTAAATATTGGTGAAAGAATTTTAGAAATCGGATGGATAGTTTCGGAGAATACCTCCTACATCCAAACTTACAAATAGTTACACTTTTTTAACGCTCTGAACTTCTGATTTTACTCCTAATAAACTTCATACCGGTCACTGTATATGGAAATCGATTCTTAAGGAGTTAACTTCAACAATTTAATTAGGCTGCCAGACGATTTAAAAATACCATTTAATAAAAGAGGTAACTGATTACTTGTTAGTAAAGTTTCTAGAATGCCACAGTTGAAAGGTACAAATATTCTATTAAATTG